>CAMZMU010000075.1:33170896-33256148 GCA_947311845.1 Poa pratensis | reverse complement strand
ACGTCTCAAACGTATCTATAATTTTTGATGTTCCATGCTTGTTTTATACCAATTGCTACATGTTTTGCATCTACTTTATATCACTTTTATACATTTTTTGGGACTAACCTATTAACAAGATGCCGAAGTGCCAGTTCCTGTTTTCTGCTGTTTTTGTATTCCAGAAAAGCTAGTCTGGAAATATTCTCGGAATTGGACGAAACTACACGGGTCCCTATTTTTCCAGAACACACTGACGGAGCGAAGGAGCAGCAGAGGAGGGCCACCAGGAGGCCACACGCCACCAGGGCGCGGGCCCCCCTCTGCCGCGCCCTGGGGTGGTGTGGGCCCCTCGGGGTCCGCAGCCGCCGCCCTTTCGCCTACTTATTCCCCCGACGCGAAAACCCTAAGTACCTGAGCAAATATCCACGAAAAGTTCCAGAGACGCCGCCGTCGTCAACCCTAGCTCGGAGGGTTCAGAACCTCTTCCCGGCACCCTGCCGGAGAGGGGAATCGTCACCGGAGGCTTCTACATCGCCATGCCTGCCTCCGGAGTGATGCGTGAGTAGTTCATCCTTGGACTACGGGTCCATAGCAGTAGCTAGATGGTTGTCTCTCCACTTTGTGCCATCATGTTTAGATCTTGTGAGCTGCCCTACATGATCAAGATCATATTATTGTAATGCTACATGTTGTGTTTGCTGGGATCCGATGAATATTGAATATTATGTCAAGTTGATTATCAATCTATCTTATATGTTATTTAAGATCTTGCATGCTTTCCGTTACTCGTAGATGCTTTGGCCAAGTAGATGCTTGTAACTCCAAGAGAGTATTTATGCTAGATAGTGGGTTCATGTCTCCGTTTAACCTGGGACAGTGACAGAAAGTTCTAAGGTTGTGGATGTGCTGTTGCCACTAGGGATAACCTAACGATGCTATGTCCACGGCATATGTGTTTGTTTACATTACGCACTTTACTTAATGCAATTATCCGTTGCTTGCAACTTAATACCAACGGGGACTCGGATGACAACCCGGCGGTGGATTATTAGTCATAGATGCTGTTGGATAACGATCTATGTATTATGTCGTAATGCCCAATTAAATATCATAGTAGTCAACATGTCATGTATATGCATTGTCATGCGCTCACTATTCGTCAATTGCCCAGCTGTAATTTGTTCACCCAACATGTTAGTTATCTTTTATGGAGAGACACCACTAGTGAACTGTGGACCCCGGTCCATTCTTTTACACTGATTAAACAACCACAAACTGCAAACTGTTCCTTTTTCATTCTCTGCAATTTAATACTCATTTTCCACACCATACGTTTAATCCTTTGTTTTCAGCAAGCCAGTGAGATTGACAACCTCACTGTTTCGTTGGGGCAAAGTAGTTTGATTGTGTTGTGTGCAGATTCCACGTCAACAGTCCAGACTCCCATCAACACACTATTTTTCTGGCGCCGTTGACAACCTTCTGAAGAGTTGCTGCTCCTACTGGTTCGATAACCTTGGTTTCTTTCTGAGGGAAAACTTGCTGCTGACTACATCATACCTTCCTCTTGGGGTCTCCCAACGAACGTGTGTTTCACGTCATCAAGCTATTTTTCTGGCGCCGTTGCCGGGGAGTAGAAGTTCTTCAGAACTGTCTGTCTCCCGTCAACTTTTTTCTGGCGCCGTTGCCGGGGAGACAGCAGTCTTCTGCAAGGGGAGTTTCACGCTTCCAATCTCTTTACTTTGTTTTTGTCTTGCTTAGTTTATTTTATTTTATCTTGTTTGCTTTCAATTATCAAAAACACAAAAAAATTAGTTACTTGCATCTAGTTTACTTTCAAGTTATTTTCTGTACTGTTTTTATTTCTGCTAAAATGAGTACTCCTGAGAACACTAAGTTGTGTGATTTCACTAGCACGAACAACAATGATTTCATATGCACACCTATTGCTCCACCTGCTGCTTCAGCAGAATTTTATGAAATTAAACCTGCACTTTTAAATCTTGTTATGAAAGAGCAATTTTCTGGTGTTAGTACTGATGATGCTGCTGTTCACCTTAATAACTTTGTTGAACTTTGTGAAATGCAAAAGCTCAAGGAAGTAGATGGTGATATTATTAAACTGAAACTTTTTCCTTTCTCCTTGAGAGGACGTGCTAAAGAATGGTTGCTATCTTTGCCTAGAAATAGTATTGATTCATGGACTAAATGCAAAGATGCTTTTATTGGAAAATATTATCCTCCTGCTAAGATTATTTCTTTGAGAAGTAGCATAATGAATTTTAAGCAATTTGATAATGAACATGTTGCTCAAGCATGGGAGAGAATGAAATCATTGGTTAAAAATTGTCCCACTCATGGACTGACTACTTGGATGATCATCCAAACCTTCTATGCAGGATTAAATTTTTCTTCGAGGAATTTATTGGATTCGGCCGCTGGAGGTACCTTTATGTCCATCACTTTGGGTGCTGCAACAAAGCTTCTTGATGATATGATGATTAATTATTCTGAGTGGCACACCGAGAGAGCTCCAACAGGTAAGAAGGTAAATTCTGTTGAGGAAACCTCCTCCTTGAGTGCCAAAATTGATACTATTATGTCTATGCTTGCAAATGGTCAAACACATGTTGATCCAAATAATGTTCCTTTAGCTTCTTTGGTTGCTCAAGAAGAGCATGTTGATGTGAACTTCATTAAAAATAATAATTTCAACAACAATGCTTATAGGAATAATTTTGGTAATAGCAATTATAGGCCCTATCCTTCTAATAGTGGCAATGGTTATGGAGATTCCTATGGTAGAACAAGAATGCCTAGTGAGGAAAGGATGCTAGAAATTGAAAAGGCCACTAAAATTTTTATGCAAAAGCAATATGAGCAAAACCAACTGTTTACTAGACTATGGATGAACAATCTGCTATGCTAAAAAATATAAGCCATCAACTTGAGAATTTGAATAGGGAGATTTCTGGTTTGCAAGGTAAAATTTCTCATGCTGAAACTTGTATTTCATTGATGTCAGAAACACAATCCTCTTTGATTAATAAGATGGCAGCTAAGCCCGAAACAATTGAGAGTAATACCTTTGCCGTAGCCAATGCTATACAAGTTAAAATTGATAACAATGTGAGGATGTTAGCTGAATTGCATGCTAGATGGGAAAGAGAGGATGAAATTGCTAGAAAGAATAATATTGCTAGAGTTTATACTATTACTACTTCTGAAAAGCTTCAAACTCAAGTGTTAACAAACCTCCTACCATTAATGGCAAGATAGTTGGTGTTGGTAATGTTTCCACTTCTATTGCAAAATGTCCTAAATTGCCTGATAACTCTGAAACTGTCCTTGATAAAGATGCTGAAATTTCTAGCAATAAGGAAGAGAATAATCCATTACTTTTGATGAAATGACTTTGATTTTGATGGTTGCAATATTTCTGAAGTAATTAAGTTCTTGCAAAAGCTAGCTAGAAGTCCTAATGCTAGTGCTATAAACATGGCTTTTACTAAACATATTACTAATGCTCTCATGCAAGTTAGGGAAGAGAAATTAAAACATGAAGCTTCTATCCCTAGGAAGTTAGAAGATGGTTGGGAGCCCATCATTAAATTGAAATTGAATGACTTTGATTGCAATGCTTTGTGTGACCTTGGTGCTAGTATTTCTGTTATGCCTAAAAGATTATATGATATGCTTGATTTAGCACCTTTGGAAAATTGTTACTTGGATGTTCACCTTGTTGATTCTACTATTAAAAAACCTTTGGGAAGAATTGATGATGTTCTTATCATGGTTAACAACAATTATGTCCCCGTTGATTTTATTGTCTTGGATATTGAGTGCAATCCATCATGCCCTATTGTGCTGGGAAGACCTTTTCTTAGACTGTAGGTGCTATTATTGATATGAAAGAAGGGAATATAAAATATCAATTTCCTCTCAAGAAAGGTATGGAACACTTTCCTAGGAAGAAGATTAAGCCACCTTATGATTCTATTGTTCGAACAAATTACAATGTTGATGCTTCTTCACTTGGTAATACTTGATGCATGCTTTGTGCCTAGCTAAAAGGCGTTAAAGAAAAGCGCTTATGGGAGGCAACCCATTTTATTTTTCTGCAATTTTTCTTTTATTGAGTCAAGGAGTTTGTTTACTTCTGTAGCAACTCCTTTGTATCTTTATTTTCTCGCATTGTTGTGCCAAGAGTAGCCTCTAATGATAAGATGATGCTTAATTTTGATTGCTGCGCAGAAACAGATTTTTGCTGTTCACTGTACGAAATTCCTAAAATCACCAGATTGTTAATTAAATCTGAAATTTTTGTGCGTAATCTTTATGAATGTCTGAAACTTTCATTAGTTCAGAGTTTCTCGATCTGAGCGTCGTAAGTGCCTCGAAAAAATTCGTCTTTGCGGACTGTTCTGTTTTAGACAGATTATGCCTTTTTATTTTTGCATTCTCTCTTTTACTAGTGTTGAGTGAAATTCTTTTTTGGGTGGAAGAGCTTCACATAACATCAGTGGCTGTAGCTAATGTTTAAAGTAACAAATCATATTGCGTCTTTAAGAACATGTGAATTTTTGATTATGCACTAACCCTCTAATGAGATCTACTTTGAGTTTGGTGTGACGGAAGTTTTCAAGGGTCAAGAGAGAAGGATGATATAATAGGATCAAGAAGAGTGAAGAGCTTAAGCTTGGGGAGGCTCCCATGGATCTCCCCAGCATATTTCAAGAAGACTCAAGCGTCTAAGCTTGGGGATGCCCAAGGCATCCCCTTCTTCATCGTCAAAATTATCAGGTCATCTCTAGTGAAACTATATTTTAATTCTTTCACATCATATGTGCTTTTCTTGGAGCGTCTGTGTGCTTTTATTTTCAGTATTGCATTTTTATTTTCAATAAAGCTTGACTGGACCCTAGCATTCTTGATTGGGAGAGAGACACGCTCCGCTTTTTCATGAGAATACTCCTATTCTTCACTTATATTTGTTGAGTATTCATATCTAGCGCTGTTCAGCTTTTAGCTCTTGTTTTCATGTATCTCTTGTCAGAGCTATTAGCTTTCTTTTGTAGAAAGTACTCTCTTGCTTCACTTATATTTGTTTGGAGAGTTGATGAAATAAATTGATTGGTGTTTGGTTGGTTCAGAAAATGTTGCATGTGGTAATTGGTATAAGGAAAAACTTGCTTAATCTTGTAGATCACTAAAATGGATAACTTGATGCTTGTCAATTGTTTTGAGTTAACAAGTAGATCATGATTAAATTGTGCATCACATGAGTTAAGCCTATTAGTGAAGAACTACCGTAAAGCTTGTTGAAAATTTGGTTTGCATCGGTGGTACTCTAAGGTCTAGATATTTTCTAATAACAGGGTTTGGTTAACAAGGAAGACGGTATGAAGTCTTATAACGTTTGCAATATGTTTGTCATATAAAACTTGGTGTACGGGTTGATATTCTTGTTTGCTTACATAACCTTGCTAGCCTAAACTCTGTACTGAGAGGGAATGCTTCTCGTGCATCCAAATCCTTGAGCCAAAATCCATGCCATTTGTGTCCACCATAACTACCTATATGTGGTATTTCCTTGCCACTCCAAGTAAATTTTTCATGTGCTACCTTTAAATTATTCAAAATGTTATTATTCCCTTTTTGTGTCAATGTTTACTAGCTCATGAGGAATTAGTGTGGTTATTCTTTATTCTATTTGTCGAGTGGACTTTTACACCTGGACTAGTGGCATATACATCCGCTTA
This sequence comes from Poa pratensis, assembly GCA_947311845.1. Taxonomy (NCBI): domain Eukaryota; kingdom Viridiplantae; phylum Streptophyta; class Magnoliopsida; order Poales; family Poaceae; genus Poa; species Poa pratensis. Next base: position 33,250,404 of record CAMZMU010000075.1, on the reverse strand, counting down.
TCCAATAACTTGCAAAAAGAGCTGGCAACGGGGTGCCCAGTCCCAATTAATTACAACTTTAACCAATTAATTCTCTTCACACTTTTGCCCTGATTCATCAGTAAGCAATGACAAACAGTGAAATACCTGAATGTGTGTAAACCAAAGAGAAAGAGGGATGATCTGCCTTGCTGGTAGAAATAACGTCCTTCATGGGAGCCGCTCTTAAAAGTCCGTTCGACAGGTAGAATACTGTTCTCACCCGCTACCATTCGTTGACAATTAACAAACACCTCTCAAAAATAGATACTCCTCCATGGTATGTGATTGATGGAAGGCACCCGAGGATTCGGTTAGCCATGGCTTGTGTTAGCAAGGTTGGGAGGAGTATCAAATATTTTATGCAATCTCTATATGCTTTCAAAAACCTAAAAGCTCTAGCACATGATTTAATCCCTGCTTCCCTCTGCGAAGGGCCTTTCTTTTACTTTTATGTTGAGTCAGTTTTCCTATTCTTTCTGTCTTCCACAAGCAAACACTAGTGTCAACTTTGTTACAACATGCGTTATATGCAATGTATTGGACTTGTTATACTACTTTGTGTTGACAATATCCATGAGATAAATATGTTGAAAGTTGAAGCAAATGCTGAAACTAAATTCTTCCTTTGTGTTGATTAAATACCTTTTATTAGAAACTATTGCTTTATGAGTTAACACTTATGCAAAACTGTTTGATGCTTGTCTCGAAAGTACTATTCATGAAAACGTTTAGCTTGTGTGATTCATTGTTTACTCATTATCTATTTGGTAGCAAATTATAGACCATTGACTTGGATCACTTCATTCATTTACATGTGCCTTGCAATATTATATGATCAAGATTATGATAGTAGCATGTCACCTCAAAAATTATTTGTTTTTATCGTTTACCTACTCGAGGACGAGTAGGAACTAAGCTTGGGGATGCTGATACGTCTCAAACGTATCTATAATTTTTGATGTTCCATGCTTGTTTTATACCAATTGCTACATGTTTTGCATCTACTTTATATCACTTTTATACATTTTTTGGGACTAACCTATTAACAAGATGCCGAAGTGCCAGTTCCTGTTTTCTGCTGTTTTTGTATTCCAGAAAAGCTAGTCTGGAAATATTCTCGGAATTGGACGAAACTACACGGGGGTCCTATTTTTCCAGAACACACCTGACGGAGCGAAGGAGCAGCAGAGGAGGGCCACCAGGAGGCCACACGCACCTAGGGCGCGGGCCCCCCTCTGCCGCGCCCTGGGTGGTGTGGGCCCCTCGGGGGTCCGCAGCCGCCGCCCTTTCGCCTACTTATTCCCCCCGACGCGAAAACCCTAAGTACCTGAGCAAATATCCACGAAAAGTTCCAGAGACGCCGCCGTCGTCAACCCTAGCTCGGGAGGGTTCAGAACCTCTTCCCGGCACCCTGCCGGAGAGGGGAATCGTCACCGGAGGCTTCTACATCGCCATGCCTGCCTCCGGAGTGATGCGTGAGTAGTTCATCCTTGGACTACGGGTCCATAGCAGTAGCTAGATGGTTGTCTCTCCACTTTGTGCCATCATGTTTAGATCTTGTGAGCTGCCCTACATGATCAAGATCATATTATTGTAATGCTACATGTTGTGTTTGCTGGGATCCGATGAATATTGAATATTATGTCAAGTTGATTATCAATCTATCTTATATGTTATTTAAGATCTTGCATGCTTTCCGTTACTCGTAGATGCTTTGGCCAAGTAGATGCTTGTAACTCCAAGAGAGAGTATTTATGCTAGATAGTGGGTTCATGTCTCCGTTTAACCTGGGACAGTGACAGAAAGTTCTAAGGTTGTGGATGTGCTGTTGCCACTAGGGATAACCTAACGATGCTATGTCCACGGGCATATGTGTTTGTTTACATTACGCACTTTACTTAATGCAATTATCCGTTGCTTGCAACTTAATACCAACGGGGACTCGGATGACAACCCGGCGGTGGATTATTAGTCATAGATGCTGTTGGATAACGATCTATGTATTATGTCGTAATGCCCAATTAAATATCATAGTAGTCAACATGTCATGTATATGCATTGTCATGCGCTCACTATTCGTCAATTGCCCAGCTGTAATTTGTTCACCCAACATGTTAGTTATCTTTTATGGAGAGACACCACTAGTGAACTGTGGACCCCGGTCCATTCTTTTACACTGATTAAACAACCACAAACTGCAAACTGTTCCTTTTTCATTCTCTGCAATTTAATACTCATTTTCCACACCATACGTTTAATCCTTTGTTTTCAGCAAGCCAGTGAGATTGACAACCTCACTGTTTCGTTGGGGCAAAGTAGTTTGATTGTGTTGTGTGCAGATTCCACGTCAACAGTCCAGACTCCCTCAACAACACTATTTTTCTGGCGCCGTTGACAACCTTCTGAAGAGTTGCTGCTCCTACTGGTTCGATAACCTTGGTTTCTTTCTGAGGGAAAACTTGCTGCTGACTACATCATACCTTCCTCTTGGGGTCTCCCAACGAACGTGTGTTTCACGTCATCACATACATCATTAAAAAACCCAAAAATATCATTTACCATTGCATCCACCATCATTGCATATTTATTTCTTGTTTGCATTGCATAACTATCCTGATATCATTCTTACACCTTGTGCTTGACAACCACAGGTGAGGTTGAGGACCAAAACATCTAACCTTGTTTTGTAGGTAACCAAAAGAAGGATAAGAAGATAAATCTACCACTTCAGATTCCCCGAGAGTTCGATATTAAACCCTCGAGTCACCCCTCGTGGGGAAAACTGTCTTCCACTTACTATACACTCTGCACTTGGAGTCTCAACCTAATCCCGTTTATTTGTGCAGGCATCAAGACTTGCTCTTCGGGATCATCAAGACGTTTTCTGGCGCCGTTGCCGGGGAATCGTAGCTGAGAGATTTATCCAAGGGTGTGCATCATCGCATTCATCTCACAACAAAGTCAACGTCACCAACTTGTGCTAACACCTAAGCTTGGGGAGGTTGCACCTACGTGAGCACCATCTTATCCATCTTTACTTACAAAGCAATTTATTTGTTTTGTTAGTGTCATTGCATATCATATCATATTTATTTCAGTTTTGCATAAAAAATTAAAAATACCAAAAAAACTTGCTAAAATGGGAGAAAGAACTAAGTGTGTGACTACACAAACACTCCTAATGATCAATTTATCACGAGAGCTATTGCCACACCTAAGATAAATGCTGAGAGTTATGAAGTAAGTCCTAGTTTGTTGAACTTGATAACTAGGGAACAATTTGGTGGTAGTGCTATGGAGGATGCCTCTATGCATCTTCATGATTTGTTGAAATATGTGACATGCAAAAGTTTAAAAATGTGGAAAGTGATATCCTAAAACTGAAGTTATTTCCTTTTTCACTTAGAGGAAAAGCTAAAGAGTGGTTGCATTCCTTGCCATCTGGTAGTATTAATTCTTGGGATGATCTAAAAGAAGCTTTCATTAAGAAATATTATCCCCCTGTTAAAATTTTGCAAAATAGAAACAACATCCTTTCTTTTAGGCAAAATGAAAATGAACATGTTGCTATGGCTTGGGATAGGATAAAACTTATGCTTAGAACTTGTCCCTCACATGGAGTTAATGAATGGACCATATTACACTCTTTCTACAATGGTTTAAACTACATGTCTAGAAACATACTTGATTCTGCTGCTGGAGGTGCTTTTATGAGTAAGACTATAGTAGAAGCTAAAAATATATTGGAAAGCATTTTACAAAACTATAGTCAATGGCATACTGATAGGGCACCTAATCCTTCTAAGAAAGTGAACTCTATTGAAGAAACTAATGATTTGTCATCTAAAATGGATACTATTCTTGCTTTGCTTAATAAACCTAGTGTTGAAAATGTTCCTTTGCAAGAACTAGTTGGAAACAATTCTGAAAATATTGATGTCAACTTCATTAGGAACTATGGTAATAATGGGTATGGTAACAACAATTATAACTCTTATAATAAACCCCCATATGTTCCCAACAATCGTCCTTTTGTTCCATATCCTAATGCTAATGATAATAATTGGAAGCCTATGTTATCACGCAATGATAATTCTGAGGCTAACAAAATTCTCATGGAACAAGTTGCTAGTCATAATACCATGATACAAGAGTTGAATAAGTCTGTTGCTTCTATTAGTTCTGATATTAAAGGCTTACAACTCCAAGCTGCAGGACTAGACAAAGCTTTGTCTAAACTAGCTGATAATCAAGCCACTTTATTGAGTATGTCTGCAGGGAAACCACAAGCATCACCTGTGGTTGGAATGAATTCTGTTAACATTGCTGAAAATGTTCCTCTTACTTTGGAGGAAACTCTTGATGAATTATTGAACTACCCTGAATATTTGTTGCCACTCATGTCTCAACTTGGTAGTTTAAAAGAAGAAGCTAAAGAAACTGAACATGATGAATCTCTTATGCTGATTGAGTTGGAAAAGAAAGTTGAGGAAGTTAAAATGCTTAATGAAGTCAAGGATCCTTTGCTTGACTTAGAAAATTGTAGCTTGCATGAATTAATATCTATCTTACAAAAATTTGCAAGTGATCCTTCCATCAACACTAACCAAGCAGGTTTTGGTTCTTATATTGCTAATCATGTCTTGAAAGAAAAGATTGCTAGGTACAACCAAGAGGCTATGATACCACCTAAGCTTGGGGATATGTGGATACCTAAGGTACTAGTAACTATTGGAAAAGAGACACACCATGCCATACTTGATCTAGGATCTAGTGTCTCTGTTTTATCTAAAGAACTATATGAAGTGCTTGAATTGAAAAATCTTGAAAAATGCTCTATTGAACTAGCACTTGCTGATGACTCTATTAAACATGCTTTGGGAAAAGTAAGTGATGTTATGGTAGAGTTACATATGACTTTTGTGCCTGTGGATTTTCTAATCATGGATATGGGGAATAAAACCTCTAGTCCTATTATTCTTGGAAGACCTTTTCTTCGTACCACAGGTGCTATCATTGATTCAAAGGAAGGGAATGTAAAGTTTCAGTTTCCACACAAGAAGTGCATGGAACACTTTCCAAGGAAGAGGGAACCACCAAAGTTCAAGCTCCCTCATGAGCTTCGTCCACAATAAAACAACAAGTAAGAAGCCTAGCTATATGGCTATAAAGAAAGCGCTTTGCGGGAGGCAACCCGGTTATTTTTATGTGTGATTTTTCTTTGTGTCCTCTTGCTGTAACAAGAGATTTTGTGTCTAGTTAGGTTCTGGAGTTTTTAATAAAGTGCCAAGTTTTACCCTTTTTGGTTTGAAAAAGTTGCTTATAGCGTTCGGAGATTTTATTCCTGCACGAGTCAGTGCACGGTATGATTTTTAATTCTTATTCTGTAACTCCGAATGAGCTCATATTTGAACTGTAGTTGCAACTTTTCATCCTCTGTATGCATGAATTTTTCGGAATTTTTCGAGAAAGTTTGGTAGGGTAGAAAAATACGTTTTGCTGCTGCTGTTTTTCTGGACAGATTCTGTCCCATTTTGTTTGATGCATGCTTTGAGCTTTTAAGTTGAATCTTTTTGATCCAATTGAGTTTATGAGTAGGCATACAACATTATACACTTTCTGGACATGTCATATGAATTTTTGTTCAAGGATTATATGCAGCAAGGAACCTATTTGTTTATCACTATTAATGCACCCCACAGAAAAGAGATGGGAGAAACGGTGTTTTGAAGTTTTTTCACAGGGATTGGAGGAGATGCACCAAGAGCTATCCAAGGATGGTGAAGACCATAAGCTTGGGGATGTGAAGACAACCCCGCTGGACCTACACACTCTCGGTTTGCACACGTCCAACTTCTGTTTTTCGATCGAAACACTTTATCGCATAAACTTGGAGCGTCGTTTTTGTTTTTGTTTGAGTCTTGAGAGACCACCACACTATCAATTATATATGAGAGAGCTACTGGAAATATGGGTTGAAATATGTTGGATGCTTTTATAAGATTGGGAAAAGGGATGTTTGACTTGATTTTTAATGATACATATAGTTGCATGATTCATGAGCTTGTTTATGAGTAATAGTTTGCAAATTCTTTTTGTAGAGCTATCACTTATTCATGTTTTGGTGCTGATTGTTATTTTACTTGGTTTAACATGGATTAGTTAGTTCTATGGACACTCATGCATGCATCTAGATGGTCAACTTTCTCCCTTTTGCTAGCCCAAAAACTCCAACAAGCAAAAACTTGTTTCCAACACCTTCAACCAAAGTTATTCCAGTGAGTCCACCATATCTACCTATTGGCTTTATGCTATTCCGAGTATGTTTAACATGTTGTTTGTGTTATCTTACCTCTGAATGAAAATGTTTATGTTATTGATTGCAATGGAAAAAATTGGTTATATAGCTCTCACGAACTTGATGCACAATGTTCTTTTATTTGCATAATAAAACTTGACCCATTGTGATTAAGATTATGATGTTTGTGGCTTGATGAATGTTTTGGGTTGGAAGTTAGCCCATATGTGCTGTCACATGGCAAGCTTTCAACACGCTCTTCATCTCATTTAGTTGATATCATGTGCTTTTGTCTATGGATGCTTATCATGTGAAATAAATGTGGAAATAGAGTGAGTTTAAATGAGTTTGTGTAAATGGTTAGAGAGACGCCTGGGCCGCTAATCTAAGCCATGCATCATTCATGGTGGAAATTTACTTACATACTATGGTGAACCTTCTGTGATACACCTTGCAATAAAAAACTATTCCAAATGGTAAATAAAAAGGGTGTTGAGATTGTTCATTTTGTTTGTTTGTCTTGTCATTTTGATATGGGCTTGTTCCATATCTTGGGACAAGAGGTACCCCAGTTGACGCTCTTGATGATACTATTATGCTTACAATGATATTTAATTGAACTTGCTTTGTTTCCCAAGTTGAGTAACACATGGTGTAAGTACTTGTATTCAAGGGGCATGAGACATTCAACCCATTCTTTATCAAGCACACTACTCATATTTGCTTTCACTTTAACCTTAATCATTCAAGATGCTATGATAGGGGCAATGAGAGCTTGACACCAATGAATACCTTATTGCAATCATTAACTTAAGTAGAAGAGTTTGGAAGTTGGATGAAACTTATGCATGCTTTACCTCTACTCACATATACATCTTTCCAAAGTGTACACCTATCATATTCAGATTTTCATCTACACTCTATGACCATTGTAGGATGTTCTACTTATCATTATGCATACATGTGTTCCATATTACTTGCTACCATGTTACACTTTGTGAACTATCAATGAACATCCTTGTCTTGAATACTTGATATCACTTCATAAACTATTTGCATATTGCTACTCCTTTGAAGAATGAATCATTTGACTATATGTAGCAATAGTAATCATCTTTGATATCATTGTTAAGTATTAAATTGCAAAGTCCATGTTAGTTTTATCATCTTCATACTCGAGGACGAGCATGGATTAAGCTTGGGGATGTTGATGCATGTAAAATGCATACATGAACTTTGCACTTTAATTGCTTATATTCCAATCATATTTGCATCATATAAGGGTTATATCAATGTTTTATCATGATTTTGGGAATATCTTATGATTTCCTATTTTTATGGAATTAACCCTGCACAGGCAGAAAACCCTAGTTTTGTATTTTAATGTTTCAGGGACCCAAACGTCAACGAAATCACCTGGAAATTTACGGGCGTCAATATTTGGAAGGAAGAAGACTACGGAAAAAGGAAGCGAGCAAACGGAGGCCCGAGGGCCAAACGAGGGGCCCACGCGGCCAGTACGGCCGCGTGGGACCCACCCGTTTGGGCCTCGTGGCTCCGTTGCCTCGATCTTTCTCCACCGACATCGTCTTGACCTAAAAACGCCTATAAAAAAGGTCCCCCGACGTTCTCTGGAAGGAGCGCCGCACAAACACAGAAACACCGAAACGGAGATCAGGAGCTGCAGATTGGAGGGGGAAAACTCCGGCGGGGCGCTGCCGGCGTGGTCTCCATCTTCTCCATCGACTTCTCCACCGTCTCCATGATGAAGAGGGAGTAGTCCACCTCTGGACTATGGGTTTGTGGAAGTAACTTATGTATCTCTCCTCTCTTGAGCTTCACTAATTAGCACCGTATGAGCTGCTGAACATGATTACGGTCACCGTTGTAATACCTTTGTGGTGGATCTTTATGAGTTAATATATGTTTGAGATTGCAATGTTTGTTTCAGTTATGAGTATAGATGCATATTATGTACCCCGTTCTTGTCTACTTGTTTTGATCAAGCATGTTTATGAGAGCGTGTGGGGGGAACGTGTGCATTAGTTGGAGTAACGGGGGGTGGCTAGTGCAGTGAACGTGAGAGAAAGTTCTGCGATCCACTTTGGTATCTTTACCTTACTTTGTTACCTCACTAGGGATAAACTAAAATACCATGCTACCGGGGATGTGGGTGACCATTGCCACTACTCCATGACTAGATCTAGCATGTTCTTATTTTCACTTCATGTCATGATACTTAATGCTATACTCTGAGTTATCTTAATTACTGAGGTGTTATGATTTAGTTCGCATCTTGGTGGAGTATAAGAGAGGTTAATAACCAAAAGATCTCTATGTTAGGACGTGATGCCCATATATCTAAGTAACTTGTTATCAAACCCTGTGTTGCAATCTCATATGTTAACTTTGTGTGTTCCATTGTCTACCACTTTATAAAGAGAGAGTGCATTTGTGAAACCATGAACCCCAGTCCATTTTTAATCATAAGAAACACCTTTCCAACACCATATACCACTTTTCTATTTTCAGCCATCATTAAATCCGAAAATACAAAAATACTTTTCATCTTGCATACATCATTCAAAAACCCAAAAATATCATTTACCATTGCATCCACCATCATTGCATATTTATTTCTTGTTTGCATTGCATAACTATCCTGATATCATTCTTACACCTTGTGCTTGACAACCACAGGTGAGGTTGAGGACCAAAACATCTAACCTTGTTTTGTAGGTAACCAAAAGAAGGATAAGAAGATAAATCTACCACTTCAGATTCCCCGAGAGTTCGATATTAAACCCTCGAGTCACCCCTCGTGGGGAAAACTGTCTTCCACTTACTACACACTCTGCTCTTGGAGTCTCAACCTAAATCCCGTTTATTTGTGCAGGCATCAAGACTTGCTCTTCGGGATCATCAAATGGCAAGGGGATGAGCACAGGGGTGGTTTTATGCCGTTCTCCCAACGGGTGGGTGGTGGAGGTGCCGACCGAGTGGTCTACGAGCGCTCGGGTTGGGCAATGGGGGCGGTATCGAGCGCGGGAGCGTGTCCAGCAGCGCGGCAGAGGGGAGTGAAGACGGGCTGGGGCAGAACCGAGGCAAGGCGAGGCGATGATGCCCTGGCTCGCGCGTCGGTTGGCCGAGACAGATCGCGGCCGATCTCTTCTCCTCACATGCCCAGGTTTCCCGGGTGCGGTGCTGGCGTGCGTGCGTTGCAGCGTGACAAGGTGGCCGTGGCCGTGACGGTGTGTGTGCATGTCGTGTGTGTGGCGTGTCCACGATGAACGCCGGCCTGGCACGGCCGTGCCTACACTTGACACGCACCACAAGTGCACACACTGCACTAGATAGATAGGGGAGTGTGTGAGGGGCGTTGGGAGAGGGTTTGAGTGATGTTTGAACCATCCATTCGATCAAATTTGAATTCAACCGAAAATGACAGTTTCAGAAAATTCAGTTATGACTTAGTGAAAAACGGCTAAGTCACTGAATTTTGTTATCAGTTAGCCCTGTTGACCAATTTCAAACAAGGACTTAGAGATTTCCAATTTTTTTGAAATGATTTAAATATGACAGCTTACACCACATACTTGGATGTATAAGAAGAATTAATCCAAAAATCATTTTGAGCAGAGATAACAAATTGCTGCAAAATGGTATGTTTAAACTGTCATCTGCCCTGTTATTTTGTAGCCTTTTGAGAGAATGATAAAATCATCATAGGCTATTGAATTATGAAAATTCTTGGTTTTACAATGGAGAATTAACACAATACTCCAACACCATGGAAACATTTAGGCTATAAGATCATCTTAGCTTCCTTGATTAAAGGCTCAAAGATAGCTCAGAGAAAAAGAAATTCCAAAGGGTTTTGACCTAGGGTTTTGGTTCTTTTGAATTTTAGTTAAGCTTTTATTGTCCAATTTTTTAATTAGAGTTCACAAACCATCTAGACACATCAAAACACACATAGGCACATTATTCAAACAAGATTACAAATCAAAACATCAATTCAAACACCACAACATTCAAACTCCAAATTTTGAAACAAGAATTTTGTTGTTTTCCCATTTTTAGTTATCTAGAGAGGTGTTAGGCAAGCTTACCAAAGATTGGGCTGTGACACTAGAGTTTCTGCTCAATCTGTATATATGTACATGCATATTTTGTGTAATTGTTTAGAACTTAGAAATGTCATATCGCTAATGTTGTAAATTTGTGAGGAATTTGTGTTTATAAAACTTATACATGCAACTTTATGTTTGTATTTCCAACAGGTAAACTCGTAATCAAGGGCTTTTGGACAATGTGGGTAAAAAATGAAATAGCTTTCCTATGGGCCGATATCTAAAAGACTACAGAGGAAAATGCAAAGTCATTGGAAGACGGTACGTATGTCGACCAAACTTGGGGGGCTCAGGGTACTCGACACGTGAAAATTAGATGGCCTTGTCTCGAATGGAAGCATTCAGAGAGACCATGGGCGTGTCTTGGAAATCCATGTGATGACGCCGATCTGGATATTTTCTACCAAGCAACCATAATCACCGTTGTTGACGGTCGGACGACGTACTTTTGGCACAAACCCTGGTTGCACGGGCCCAACCCAAAGGACGTAGGACCTGGAATTTCTCTATGTAAAAATCCAAGAAGATCAAAATCTCCAAACATATGCATTAACGCATGACCATGATTGTCTACACAAGATCAACATCTCACAAGGTCGCGCCATTCAACTCAATCAGAATCATTTCTCTATTTGGACCAGTACATCTAGATGACAGGACTCAAGACACGATCTCTTGGAACCTCACAACCCCTCACGCATACTCTTCCTGGCCTACAAGTTCCAATTTGACGGTACCATCCCCACCACCATGAAGCCATTGATTATGAACAATTGGGATCCACCCAAGTGCAAGTTCTTTGCATGGTTGGTCATCGAGCATAGAGTTTGGACTTCGGATCGCCTTATCAGAAGGGGTTGGCCAAATATCGGTGTTTGCCAACTTTATAAGAGAGACCAGGAAACCACGGCTCACCTAATCTTCAAGTGCAACTACTCTTTGAGAATTTGGAATGCGCTCAAAGGTCTGGATGGGGCTGGCTGATCTAGTCTTGGAGGATTGGTCGAACTTTGATACAGAAAAAAACCGATAGGAACATCGTACTCTCTCAAATAATGGTAATAGGAAGAAACAAATCACGTCCCTTGTTTCTCATAGTGTGGGAACTTTGGAACGGAAAAAATGCAAGGTTCTTTAGGAACACACCCACGAGGCCAAATGTTATAATGAATAAAAAATTTAGAGAGGAAGCCCATCTTTGGTGGGCGCCAAGCGCTTGAATTGTATTATGCCACGAAGTAGGCTTTTATTGTGCGATTCTCTCTTTGAGGTGACCCCAAGATTTGTTAAAAAAATTCTTAATTAATGGGATGATGTAAAGCTCTTGCTTATATTTTTTTAAATGCATCTAACTGAAACGCGAGGAAAAGATAAGACATGATGTAGCCACTTTTTCCCGCCAAATGCAACATGCAAACTTTTATTTCATCTCACTGAAACTCAGTTGTTGGGTTACCGTTCATAGGACGAAATATTAAAGCACATATGCATCGCAACAACCAGTCAACGATTTCAAGTCTAACCACAGCGATTTCCTCCACTTACAATTAGTTCAACACGGAATAGAAAATTCGGAGTAGAAAACAAAGGGTTAACAAAGAGAACTGCCCCTCATCACTTTCGTTTTCTTTTTACAGGAGCTGTGATTGAAAGGGATGCCAACTTAGAACTTCCGGTCGCGTAGTGATGCAGATCGGGGATCAATGGGAAAGAACAAAAGTCCCAGGTGACCTTTCGAAGGTAAAGTCCCATCAGCTTCGTAAAAGCCATGATAGTAGCTTTACACCTACTTATAAGCCTCTCACGCACGTCAATCCTACTAATAAACTTGCTTACATGGTCACTTCAATCATTTTATTCTTCTAGGATGTCGAATCAACCTTTTCATTGTCGCAAAAAAAATCAACCTTGTCATGCATGTGCAATTCAGTGGCGAAGCTACAAAATTCTGCTATTGGGTTCAGTGCCTTGTGAGTGACGTAATCTTTCACTAATAATCAGTGAAAACGATTAAATGGGTGAAGGATTTACAAATCCTATTGGGTTCATTTGAACCCAATGGTTACACTACAGCTCCGCCACTGTGTGCAAAGAACTCATAACAAAATTAATACTAAAATGTCACAGAGTGTCTACAAAGAAAAACCGTGCCCACCTGCCTGCACAGTGTTTCCTAACCTTAAAATGTTTTGATTCCATGATTCTAGAATGTTTGCGGAAGTGTAAGGCACCTCAACCCGTCATGGTTGTCGATCAGAGTGGTCTGTTTGGCTTAAAGACAATTCACTACAACTAAGTTTGTACAAAGTGTAGCTTAGTGTTAGGGATGCGAAAACGGGACCCATTTGTCCCACTTCTACTCCATGTTATACCTAGCTCATACAAAATTTTGGTCCCAAAAATTTGTACTAGCTAGGTATAAAATGGAGTAGAACAGAGACAAATGGGTCCTGTTCTCGCATCCTTACTTAGTGTATCTGTATGTGGTTCCATCGCTTAGTTTGTCGACTGGTGGGGCCTCAGTGCTCTTTGTACTTGGGTTTGTTTGGTTTTCTCTAAATATAATCGGACAACTCTTTTTCATTCATATATGAATTGATAGAACACGCCTTCTGTGTCCGTTATATGGTGTTCGAAAAGACGTGGCTTAATAAAAATCAACACTGCAATTGTGATAGCAACTTGTGGCATAAATTTGAATATGGCATGTTAGTCATGTGAACAGCAAAGCGTGGCAAACCACAATTGTGCTAGGGTCCCAATAGGACTACCACGATGCGCATGCATCAGGGTCCAAAACCATTTTCATTCTGCCTATCATCTCTTTGAGCCTATGGCTTATGAGGTGGCATCAAGACAGTCTGTGTGTTGCTCCGCCAGGAGTTCTCAAGCGAAGATAACATAATACTTTTCCATCACAACATCTTTAACAATATTAAATCCCATGCAAATTTGATGAAATACTACAAAATCCAAATTAACATATGGATGTTTCCTTTTTTCCTGAATCTAGGAAATGGGTAGGCTGCACATGATAGCTAAGTTTATCTAGATTTTATAATTATTATCTAGTCGACGTATGCTGTATTCATGTGTTATTAAATGCAAATACATTGTAATATTTATATGATTAAAATTAAACACAACCGTGAGGAAAAATATACATCTAAATAATTCAATTTTGGAGAGGAGATTCAAATCTAGAAAAATAAATACCTAGTAACGAAAAAATGATAGAACATTACCATTATGTCATATCAAAGTGGATATGAGAAGAAAACGATGGGTCAATGGACCTTGCCGTCCTCATACTTTTTGTTGTTCATAAAAAAATTGGAGTAAAAACACAAGTTTGAATACTTTTCACATGTTCCTATACACGCTACTCCTAATTTCTAATTACTACATTATTTTCATGAAAATTAATGTTTTGTTAAATTGGTGCATCAGGGTCACATTTTCTCCATCTCCGCCACGGAAGAAGACACCCACGCTTGGAGCCCCTCGAGTCGTTTCCTTCACGCAGTTCGTGAGGGCTAACCCTAGATCGCTCGTGATCCCCTCCCCTTACATCTCCTCGCTATCTCTAGAGGCTGCTACTGCGCAATGCCTCACGACGGTTGGCGAAGGAGACGACAGGGCTGCTCGTGGTCTACGTGGAGGGCCATGAGGCGTGGTGATTGGCTAGGCGGCAATGCGAGGTGTGATGGCGTGCATATCGGCGGTGAGTAGCAGAGATCGACAACATCGGTATGCCTTGAAGAAGCTATTGTGTTGTAGCGGTTAAGCGACACCGATCGGCGACACGACTGTTCGGGCCGTGGATTCGGATTTTGTGTGATATGTTGGGTCTCATTTGACCTCATTCGTGGAGTCTCTCGACTTTTGTGTTGCGGAGGCAGATCATGGCAGTGTAATAGGCGTTGTAGACGTGATGTGAAGGTGTGTGGCGGACTCGTTTGGGTCTGTTTCCATGGATTCCACCACCGACTTTCAGTGGCGATGAAGGTCTACTGGAGTGTCCCAAATTAGAGACTTTGGTTGTGCATGATGACCTTCTTCTCTCGCCAAACAACATATGATATGCACGTGTGTGCGATGATGGGTGTATGTGGGCCGCATGCTTGTGCGGACATGATTATCGGTCGCGTGGAATGTCCGCATTAGGATCGTGCTTGCCAGCATCGTTTTTTTTGGGTCAAAAGTGGTGGTGGCAGCGCATGTGACTTTGTTTTGGTGGTACTTTCACGAGTACCCGGTCGTGCTCTGGGATGAAAATCTCAGTTCTGGCCTTAATTGGTTGTATGTAGCAAGGCGGTGTTTTGCATGGTTCCTTTTCTGAGCATTGTTTGGATTGTTCGGACTTGATCTTCATGGTGGAAATGCTTGATCGAGCTTTAAGTGGTTTGATTAGGAACCGAAGGTGTTTGTGCGTCATTTTATTTCTGAAGACATTTCTTTTGCTGAATTATCGTCGAAGTCCATGTGTTGTCAAGAGATAAACGGTGGTTGCTACTCCGGCGTGGATACTTGTTGCTTGTTTTCTATTCTCCTGTTGTAATACTGTGGATGTGTGTATCATCGATGTCTTGACTAGTCTCTTGATATCATGTTGTTGCAGAGTCCGAGTGTAATTTATATCATCTTGGTATTAATATATTATCCTTTTGTAAAAAAAACTATAAAGTTGTAGCACTCTTTTCCTTAGACAGAGCAAATCATACAATGGGAACTAAGCAACCGTTAAGATAGATTTTCATAAAGTGGAGGTGGGACAGGTATGTACACCCTTTGTCCACATTTGCATGGTGTCCTAGTTTTTTGTGATCTAATTTTGACCATAAATTATATCAATGATACATGAGAACTATGTCATAAAAGTGTTATCATTAGAATTTTTATTCAAATATGACTGCATCAGGTATACTTTTTACATTTATTGATAAATTAATGGTCAAACTTAAATCTCTAAATACGTGTGCACTGACCATATAAATGTTGACAAGGGAACACGATTATAGAGGAGTGATACGTAAAATCATTGCATGGAGCTAGGATGATGTCACGCGTGTATGCTCAACAATAATCAAATTGGTAGCATGGAGTTGTAGAAGAAAACAAGTTGATGTTATCTTGATTATGTAAGTTAGTTTTGATTGGTAAGGAAAAAAATGGCATAAATGATAGGTTTATAGTGTATTAAATAAGTAATACCAAGGAACAAGAAGGATTTGACTTGTATAAAACCTTGGAAATCACTGCAGTTACTAGAGAAAAGTGTTGAGTAATATTTGTGGTTTAGAGATGCAAATACAGTAAGTAATGTTCAAAGATAGCCCAATCCTCAAAATTAGCTTAAGTGCATGGTAAAGATTACACTTATATGATCAATGGGAGGCGTGATAGTTCTTAGTCAACTAATGCCATATCACCTATCATATCTATAGTTGTTTCATTGTATATCTTGCTTGTTTTTTTATGTGAGTGGAGCCCCTAGCATACATTAGTACAAATGATTAATATACTACACATGGTTAAATATTCAACATGATAACTAACTGCTGAAATTATGCACGCCCACAAAGGGCTAGAAACCTTTGAATGGTTTGAAAATGTCAAAGAATAGCGTAATATTTCCCTATATATGTAGCTCGTCATTGTAGGAGCCTAGGGTATTTGGATTACAAGAAATGATTAGATCTTTAGAAATGAGGACCATACATTTTAAAAAATATACTCCCTCCGATCCGAAATATATGTCGGGAGTCCTACATAAAAATTGTACTGCATAGTTTAATTCCAGCGACACATATTCTGGACCGGAGGGAGTATATAACATTTATATGGGGAGCTAGCCTTGGTTGGTCAGAGTGATGATGGAGTCAGTATGCCTCCCAATCAATAATGGCTTAGTGATCAAGCTTAGTCGTAGGACCCCGAACGACTACATTTGTAATTTGCTCCTATAATTTAATTTATTTCAGCCACCTCTGACACGTAGGACCCACAAATGTACGCAGTAGTAAGGTCTTATATTTTGGAGCGGAGATAGTATGTTTTTTACTTCCAAAGAAGGCAAACAATATCCCACATTAAAGTTTATACGATCTTCTTTAAATGTTCATCTATATTTCGAGAAAAAAGTACACACCACGCAGAGATATGGTGACGCAGTCACGCCCATCCATCCAGGCCGGCGTTTGGAAGGAAACGCGACTTTCCGGCACGTCTCCTCGATGGCCTCAACGACAACGTACGAACGCCCAGCCAACGTCTCCATCCGTGGGACCCACCACGCCGCAGCTTTTTGGCAACCAACGCGACAAACCAAGAAGCTCCATCACCAGCGCCAGTGACACCTGGGCCACCTCTTGCGTGGGCCACACTTGACATGGCTCCATCTTGTTTTCCAGATGGTAGCGGAAAAATTCTCTGACGCAGCGTGTGTGGTGCGGACACACCGACCAGCGAACGTCATGCATGCTAGAGTCGTTGTCACGATCTCTCCCAGAGAAAACGATTGTCAAAGTGGTGGGCCCCAGATAAAGACCTATCTGAAATTTATATTTTGGGCAAAAACCTGTTAAAAATGGTGGTATCGCTAGGGAAATGGTACTCCTCCTTTGACGTTCTTAATTTTTTTCTTAATAAAAGGTACGACGTTAGCAAGTATCACCATCATGGATTCATGGGCAAGACCTGACGTGAACCGGGGTCATGATGAACCAATAACAAAACTGATTTGGTTCTGCTGTCGTGCTGCATCAGAAAAGATGACGCAAACTGTTTGAATAGTATAGTGGCTGCAGCCGAAATTGGAACAACAAGGTTGAATATATTCTGGCCCATCAAGCTCGGAGAGGACGATCGATTTTCCTTCCCAGGTTCTTGCTCAATGGTAGTAAACCTGGTACCAACAATGGTGATGATGATCTCAAGAGTAAACTCTCATCATCCACCAAGTTAAACCAAAACACGGCGTTTTCCCTCGCAAGAACCGGTCGCGCGAAACCGGGGAGGCAAAAGCACGGCGCTTTCCCGCGAGATCGCTCGCCCGCACGCGCGCGCCCGCATCGGACGGCCCGAAAGGCACCGCAGCCAGCCGGCAACGGCACCCGCGGACCCGCCGCCGCGGCGCCGCCGGGACGGCGAGGGAAAAAAAAAAAAAGAAAAAACGGCCGTTACCAGCGCGCCTCCTCCCTTGGCCGCTTCTCCCCTCACGTTTTCCACCCGCGCAGCGCAGCTAGCTCATTCCTGCGCATCCGACGCCCGCCTCGCCCGCGGCCGCATTCTGGAGCCTTCCGCCCGCCGCTGCCGTTACTGCTCGGGGCAGGCCACAAAAGGGGGGGCGTGCCCCCAACCCTAGCTCAAATCTCTCCCTCCGCGGACGGGCGTGGCGGCGGCGGAATTCGGTGCATGCGAGCTGCGGCGGCGGCGGCCGTGAGATCTATGCGCGTGGGCGGAGCCGGGGAGAGCGAGCGTGCGAGTGATGGCGTCGCTCGTGGCCGTGGCGGTGGCCCTCGCGGTCGTGGCGCTGGCCGCGGTGTTCTGGCGGTGGCTGCAGCGCGTGGCCGAGCGGAATGAGGAGGTGCGGAGGCTGGCCTGGCTGGCGTCGGAGGAGGTCGAGTCCGCGGAGCGCGAGGCGTACTACTACGCGCACCACGGCGCGTTCGGGCGCGCCGCCGGCGTGACGGAGGCGCCGGCGTGGACGGCGCCGCCGCGGGTCGAGGAGGAGGAGGAGGAGCGGGAAGCCGCGGCGGCGGACACTTTGGTGCCGGCAGCGGCGGCGGCCGGGAAGAAGGGGTCGTGCGCGGTGTGCCGCAGGCCGACTTCGTTCAGGTGCAAGCGCTGCAAGGGCGTCAAGTACTGGTTCGTGCGCTCCCTCCCGTCCTACTCTTACTTCCGATGCAATTCATGCCGATTATATGTTGCGACATTGAGCAAGCTTGCATCATTGGAGAATTATTTCCTCAACGCAGACATGCCTGACTCTGCATTGCCTGCAAAATGTTTGATCCTCAGTAAATTACTAGAATTTTCACTTGATCAACTTTGCCCCAGTTTATCCTGCGCCTGGGTGCTGCTTCCAGAAAATTACCCCCACACAAGTAGAACTGGCACCCATATCAGGCGCGCTCACATTCGGGTTCAATCGCCCAAATCATTGAGCCCATTTATGCGGTTCAGTTCAGCAATTTTGTACAATGAATAGTTTACTTTGTTGAAAGCCAGATATTATAAGTGGGATTTGATACCACTTTTATGTCAATGCTGGCACTGACCAATGTTTCCAGATCATGGGATTGATAGAATTTAGTGTGGGCACTATGCGCAGACAGTGGGTAGCCTTGTTCATATTAGGCACATAAAAAGGCCCAGAGACCATCTTCAATAATGCAGGCGGCTTGCAAGACAAATGTATTATTTGGAGGACCCATTACTTGTATTGTAGACCATGTGAAGTTCTGTTCTTGAGCTCAGCTTATATCCCATTTTCGATGAAGACTAATTTTCTGGTGTTGTATTCATTTGAGTACTCATCCAAGTCACCACGTATATGAGAGAAAGGGACTCAGGGGATCTCCTTAATCTTCATAGTTGTACATAAAATTTGAACTTCATCGTATGTGCTTTATGTGCGTCAACAAAGCATACGTAAATAAAATGCGGCATTGATTTTATCAAGTTGGTTTTGTGATAGCCTATTGCATTAGCCGGATAATTAATGATCTCAAATTCTTAACAATGATTGTCCCATCCACTAATTATGCACATATTTGAATTTCACTAATATTAATGTTTTTCTGATAAATTTTTGAAGACTTTTACCAAGTATTTGACTATGGGAAACCTAAAAAGTATCTTCAGAACTGGCATCTGCTTGAACAAATTCCTGCATAAATTATGAATGGTAACAGCCTTGGTATGATATTGATTGACATTTTAGACTGTATAATATACATTGTATCTTGTACGGTATCAGTCCTAGGAAGTTAGGACCCATTCTCCGAACAGATGCTAATATTGTGTGTGGTATGATGAATCCTACTGTATGCCCTCTTATACTTCCTTAACTTCCTTTTTTGTTTGTGGCAGTACCTTCAAATGCCAGATAGCTCACTGGAGACAAGGACACAAAGATGATTGCAGTCCACCAAGTGTTGATGCTCGGAAAGACGGTACAATAGAAGCTTCTTCGGCAAAGAAAGAAGTTGAATGCAATAGCTCATACGAAGGAAGTGTGGTGGAGGGAGTAGCGCCAACAGTTCAAATAAAAGATTCCCTTGCTGCTATGCCGGATTCTTCCGAGGAAAACTGTGTGGCAAAGTGTTTAAATGACAAAAGCAAGGAGATGCCCTTTGAGAAAGCATCCAATACCGCTGATGCTTCTGAACAGGACAACAATAGGTTTAGATATTCTAGTGTTGCAGGGCCTGCAGAATCTGCTGATTGTTCAAGTTTTCCAACTTCCGGTGAAGTTTGCGAAGTCAAGGATGCTTCTGTTAGTGAAAATGTCTCTCAGTCTCACATTTCAGCAGATAACTCTAGTTCGCAAGCTGATAAGTCTGCTGGGTTGGAATCTGAACTGGAGCAAAATAGCAAACAAGCTCCTTGCGTAGATAACCTTAAAAGCTCTAGAAGTTTGCCATCAATGTCAACTGTTGACAAAGTCTCTGACACACACTTCGCAGCGGGTAGTCCGTCTAAAAAGGCAGATAATCTTCATGAAATTTCTGTGAGATTGGAGAGCAGTGTTGTGGCGCCAAATAATCTATCAACGGCGAAAAGTTTGATCAGGCAACAAACTTCTCCAAAAGTTGTGAGGCATTATCCATCAGAAACGGTATAAAAAATTGACAGCTCATTTAATCTCTGACAGATACTGTTATGCGCTCAACCTAATGGTTATCCTAATGTTTCATAAACTTTTTCAGTATGAACTTTTCGTCAAGCTATACAACTTTGACAAGGTGGAGTTACATCCTTTTGGTCTGCGTAACCTTGGGAATAGGTAAATAATTAATTAAACTGTAAAATATCTATTTTGGAATCAAACGTGCCGAATATTTCATGTGCCTGTATTAGGTGTATCCTATAAGTTATTACTTGGATAATGTTAATACCTATCACTATTGAACTATTTCCTTAGAAGGCCTTCCCTAAAATATTTATGTTATTGCTTTTTTATTTGAGTCTAAATGCAACACTTTTATGAATGTTTTTTTGCGTTAATATTTGACCCAGACCACGTTAGTCATGCCGTTGTGGGTAATGCTCTTTAAGTACTTTTCTTGTGATGTGCTTCATGTGTTTAGCAAAGAAATATTTGATAATTAAAAAAATACGTGGGTTTCATATTAATATAGATGAATCAAAGAACATGAAATGGTTTCACTTTCTAGTCCTTCAATGTAACGAACTCGAACTACAGTTTCGTTTTGGACATAAATATTATTCCAATAACAATACAATAGTCCAGTGGCAGGGATTCACAAACTCCTACTCGTGTCCAACACAAGATGTGGTGGTGGACGCTAGGGCCCATGCATCAGATGTAACATATTATGCACACCTTATCTCGATTTCTTATCTAACTGATTCACATTGAACATATTAGGCAATTCATGTCATATGTGTAAACAAATTTATTGAATCTGAGTGTAGCGCTTTAATGCTGTTGTTTCTGCCTAACCTTCTTTGTTTGTTTTACAGTTGCTACGCAAATGTTGTTATTCAGTGTTTGGCATT
The DNA here is from genome assembly GCA_947311845.1 of Poa pratensis. NCBI lineage: Eukaryota > Viridiplantae > Streptophyta > Magnoliopsida > Poales > Poaceae > Poa > Poa pratensis. The sequence continues at coordinate 33,229,203 of CAMZMU010000075.1, read as the reverse complement.
TACGCGGCCACTTACAGCGTATCTTCTGGAAGGACTTCATTCAAAAAATTGTAACTTAATGCTAAACTTGTATTTCTTGTGTTACTCAGCGCTTTCCTTTGGGTTACATTATATGACTATTGTATTTTGTAGGTTCCAAAAAGGAATGGTGCTTCTTGTGTGAGTTTGAAAGACTCATTATGGAGGGTAAGCAAGGAAAAACTCCATTATCACCTACCGGAATACTCTCTCATTTGCGTGACATTGGGAGTGGCTTTGGCCCAGGCAAAGAGGAAGATGCTCATGAGTTTCTCAGGTGAGATTTTTTTCTTCGTCATTTTCTTGGGCTAAAATTATGATATCTCTCTCCCTTCTACCTGCCAATGCACTCATGCTATAGCGGATGTGTTCTGTAGGAATTATTCTTTTCTTGTGGCTAAATTAACTGCTTCGGTGCTGCTCTTCTAACATGTTACCGCCGTTGTTATATTTAAATAGTTGAATATACTATTAAAATCTTATTGAACAACTCGTTGAACCAATTACTAGTTTACTGTAAATTCCAACATAATGACAGAGTAAACCATTTTTTTATTTTTGGACTAGTGCTGATGATGGTATTATCACTTCGATGCTAGTTGATGTTTGTAGAGGTGGTTATTCAATGTTAGCATTGTAGTGTTTTTCATTGATCCGTACTGAATGAAGTTTCACAGGTATGCAATCGATACTATGCAATCTGCCAGCATGAAGGAAGCCAACAATGATGGTGTGCATAAGTTATCTGAAGAAACGACACTGATGCAATTAATGTTTGGAGGCTATCTACGATCTAAGGTTTTCTCCACATAGGGAGCTCAACCCTTCCAAATTTTATGATTCTTCAGTGCTAGTGTTGCATATATATAGTGTAATGGCATCTTTCATTATTTATTAATCGTTTGATCTTTTTCCCTAGATAAAATGCACAAAGTGCGGGGTCAGTTCAGAACAGCGCGAACGTATTCTGGATCTTAGTGTTGAAATAGATGGGGCTATCAATACCCTTGAAGACGCACTTCATCGATTTACATCTAAAGAAGTCTTAGATGGTGATAACAGATACCATTGCATCAGGTTGGTTCATTTTGTTCTCTTGTTTTGCTTTCTGTTAGTGTCATGATGTAACTTTCTGTATTTATTACGTTCCTTGTATTTATCACTCCAATTGGCCAATTAAACTTTAGATCAAGTAAAGACTTCTATTGTGGCAGGTTGGCAACTGATATTGAAACAAAGCTGTGATAACTTTTATAGTAGCAATATAGAACTCTAGGGTTGACGATCTCCTTATATCATTTATTTGCGACTAGTTGGATAAATTAGTGCATCTTCTTCCGGCACCTGACCATGCTTTTGCTTCGAACTCTGACATCTCAACTTATTTTTTGTTATTAGATGCAAATCATATGAACGTGCCAAAAAGAAGCTGACAATATCAGAAGCACCAAATATCCTGACTATTGCATTGAAAAGATACCAGGTATCACTGAGAATATTAGGCTGTTTTTCACCAGTCTGTGGAGTCAAGAAATTTTTAAATCAAACCATGCTCGGTTGCTATTTTCTTGTCTTGGGTTTGGACCAGTTTTGATAGTTTTGTTTATGTTCATTGTAACTTTTTTGTTTCAACAGTCTGGTATGTTTGGGAAAATCAACAAGGCCATCAGGTTCCCGGAGTACTTAAATTTGTCTAGCTACATGAGCACAACAGATGATTATTCCCCTGTGTACGGGCTATATGCTGTGGTTGTCCATCGTGATGTTAATAATGCAGCCTTTTCTGGTCATTATGTATGTTATGTCAAAGACTCAAAGGGGAAGTGGCATGAGATGGATGATAGCCAGGTAAATTATACTTCCTAGATCTGCTTAGTACATCCTTCTGCACTTTGGAAGATCATTTAAGCTTATTATATGTTGCTTTTATCTGGATTTCGTTTCTGAATATTCAATCAAGGACTTGACCTCTTACTGGAAACATTAACAGATGCAGATTATTTTTGTTTAAAGCGAAAACTTCTTGCCAAGGGACATTTATTAATACAATAAGAATTATTCATGTGCTGATGTGAATCAATCGTCAATGCTAAGTAGTCTTTTGTGTTGTCTTTAGGTGAGACCTGTTTCTCTGGAACAAGTTCACTCGAAGTGTGCATATATGCTGCTCTATGCGAGGTAAATACACCACTGTTATCCCATGTATGATGTATTGCTTTCTTATATTTGTTGACCATCCTAAATTCTGTCACATTAAATACATCAGGTGTTCACCACGTGCTCCAAGCTCTTTAAGGAAAGTAATTGTTCAAGACCCATCACGCATGAAGAGAGCCAGACAAACAGTAGATCCGGAACCAACTTGTTCGGAAGGAGGCAGTTACCTGAGCAGGCACCACGGTGGCCAATCATGTAGGGATCATGTAGTGTATGACAACACCTACAAAGTTGATACATTTGATGACTCGTCGTATCCAGTTTCGGAGTCCACAAGTCCAAGCGGGAGTTCTTCGCTTTTCAGCAATTCTGATGCAGGGTCAACAGGTACTTTGGGCAGCGATAGCACTGACAGCACAAGGAACTCAGGTAGCATGGAGGAGTACGATTACATATTTGGAAGCTCCGATCAAATGCACCCGGTAAGCACAGTGGTAATACCTAAGGAACATGAGCCTAGCTATTCGCGAAGGTCCAGCGTGAACCCTGGCTCTTCAACTCAATATGCTGATCAAGGTGAGGTTGAAAGGCTGCACCAGCTCAATCATGAGGCAAGCAGGGGGGTTTTGGATGAGGGTGGGGAAAGCCTATCCCTCTTCTATATTGATCAAGGTAAACATCAGGGTAGCTGTAGTAGCATTAGCAAAAGTTGTAGTAATAATAGTGGTAAATACAACGTAGCCGTATGGTAGGGAGGTTGATCAGGCCTTGGAGAGAGCGCTGGGGCCTGGGGGGATTTTAGGTAGAGGCTGAACGGGCCAAGTTTTTTTTTTTCGGTACAGAGGGCTTGGGTTGTAGAGAAAGATAAATAATTTATATCCTGTATGAACATGCCATTGCAATTAATAGATGGGCTGTTCATAAAAGCAAGAGGTGTCTACCCTTCCATTGTCATGAACTCATGATCCTTTAGCTGGGTGGAACATTGGGTTGGTATCAGTGACGGCATTCTCATCGCGCAAGATCGTGCAAAGCACTTCAAAAAAAATTAAAAAAATATTCAAGAAATGGGAAACATTGGTTTTTGAAATAATATGTATATTCACCTAATTTAATGATCATACTCCATATATGTCAGGAGAAAGAAGACAAATCAAAAGGAGATTTCTTGTACTTGTCTTTTCTCTCTTAGTTTGTATGGGGTTAGGCTGTAAGGTCCTGAGCATGCGAACACTACTTTCTTAAAAATATTAGACATCAATTTGCATTTTGTTACATAGCGAAAGTAGAAAATAATTTGCAACTAGGTAGAGTGATGCTCGTATATTCTCCCCCAGCGAGTACAGGTCCTCTTCTGAAGTCAGCTTCCATCTCCACAGTAGGATAGTAATACCACAAAATGACTTCAGTGCTAGCCCAGCCCAGCCCATCTTAGGTCTGCATAGGCTGGTCAGGGACATTGTCGAAGTTTTCCGGGCCTGGTCAGCCCATACTTGTAGCAGAGAGAGCCTTCTGATGGGCCTTTTTTCCCTTTCATTTCCGTTTGTGGTACATGCTAGTAGGTTGCTCTGAACAAAAAATGCTCTAGTTATTTAGGATTTTACTTGAGCTAGTTTTGGATTTCCAAAAAATAGAAAACGGTGTCATATTCCTGTTTTTATGTATGATAACCATGCTTTTACTATGATATCCCAGTGGTTCAAACATGCATAGATCATGTAACTTTTTAACATGAATGTTGTGAAATGTATGCTCCTAATTTTTTTTACATTGATTCGGAAAATACTTAAATCATATTCTGTACTTGTGTGTGTGTGTGGGGGGGGGGGGGGGGGGGGGGGGGGGGGGGGGGGGGGGTGGAGGATCTTATGCTAGAGGGCCCTGAATTCCTGATTATTTTAATATCTAGAGGTGGCCTGAACTTGCTTAAGTTGACAAAAATACGTCGTTACGTGTGTATTTCAAAAGAGAGGAGTATTTAAATATCATAAAAAATAATAATTTCTATACTCAATATAAAAACACAATTTTTATATGTGTAACTAGATATTGCATTATACTAAATCGTTTGGATGTGTTACGTGCATTAGTACACACATGTTAATATGTACTAGTGTCGACTCATGCATTATGCTATAAAATTGGCACCTAATCAATTGAATGATGCGAACAATAATAATACTACTCTATTACTGACCTCTTAAACATATGGATTGTATGAACTCTATCGCCACTCTTAAGTAATAAAATGCCCTATATCGAAGAAAAAATGAACTTTGTTGCTCTTTTATGTTGCTTCATAATTCCCAAAATATAAGGCACATAAGTTTTGTCGTAAGACAAACCTTATAAGTATTGACCAAATTAATAGAAAAAACAACAAGTTTTATAATGTTAAATCAACATTGCTAAACCAGTTATGAAATATGTGTTTACTATTAAATATGTAGATTTTTTTAAATGTCTAAATTTTAAATTACTTGGGACAAAAGTTATACGCCTTATACCTTGGGAAGGAGGGAGTATCTTTGATTACCTATTTTATTTTCTACCTTGAGCACCATGTAGGTGCAATGGTGATATCAAACGTTAAAAAGCAATGAACGAACAACACATGAGAGTTAGTTACTTAGAGGTACCGTACAAGCTCAACTATAACTGTAATATTCCTTGCAAAAGAAGAAAAAACTATAGCTATAATATAATGCATCTGGACCCTATAGTTTACTATTGAACTGGCTTGTAAAAAAATCAACAACTGAAACCTTATAATAGATAAAATTGCACCAAGCACCACATTTTGTGGCACTTGTTGCACAAAACACAGAAACAAAACCCTTGTTGTTGCCGAACACACATTTTTGTCTAACTAGTTCCACCAAGCCCAAATAAGTTGGTTAATCTTGTTTTTGATTAATTAGTTGTAACTAACACTGTGGAACCACCACCATTACACAAAATAATATGTAAATGTAAGTGATATGCGATATGAGTATCACTCATTATGGAATGGCTGGTTAGCCTTCTTCATCATCTTTGTACATGGTGATAAATGAGTTGGTAAAATGGTATCGGAACATTAGTTTTTGTTGCACAATACCACATATGCTTGGTGTTGTAATGCTCATGTCTTTAGCACCACAGTAATTGCCGGTTTACCTTGTGTTTTTTCGAAAGTACGCGAATGCGTACTCGAATTTTATAGAAGGCAGCAAAAATATGTACAAGAATCGGTTCCAAACTGCGAACAGAAAGGAACAGATAACACTCCCAGAACACACCCAAAGGTTTACCTTGTGTTACACCTACACATATTTGTATTCGCCCACGATGTTGCACTTCTATCTGGGTTGAGTTTCTTAACATGAAACAAAGAAAAACATGAAGTGGCTTTTGTTGTTTGACCCATGGCTGGTGGGTTGTCGGCCTCTTTGCGCTAGCCTCCGTATGACAGGTTGTGAGAGTGTAGTTAATAATTTGCACATTTGTTAATTATGAAATTTATAGAAGGTAAGCCGAATTTTTTTAGTAGTTAAAGGGAAGCCTCTGGGTGTGAGAGTTTGCTTTTGAGCAGGTGGAGCAAGTACCATTTTGATTTCTTGGCATGGAAGTTGATGGACGGTAGCCACTGTAATTGAATGTTGAGTTTAATAAAAATAAACGGAACATTAAATCATGAGGATCCAACGAAAGACAGGCACATAGAGAATGCTACCGTGTCTAGGCTTGTGAAAATACATAAGAAAACATTAGCATTTGTGAAGTAGAAAACATAGCGGGAGTTGCAATCATATATGTGTATCTTTTCCATTTCATATATCCGTTTATTTTTTTGGCATGAACTTGGAGGTGCATGTATTACTCTGACACATCTATTGTTTTTCTTGCATCCTTTGTTTATCTTTAAAACTTATCTGCATTTTTCGAACTCGGTTTCTTGCATCATGTTGCATATCTATCGACTTAAACATATATTTATCTTTTCCTAAAGACAAGGAAAAGTTTGTTGGTTTGTGGTATATGCCTCAAGCAGTATATACAAACTATATATAGTGTGAATAAAATATCTTGCCTGGGATAGCTGACAAGTTATTGTAGTTTGACAGTGACTGAGTAATATATCTCAGAATATGTTGAGACACAAACCAACAGTGGCTACTATGAGCTTTTCTGTTGATTGACATTTTGTAAAGTTGCTTTTGTCTATGCATTCCCGTTAGAGAAGTTTGCTACCACTGCAAATATGTACAGTATATCAGTATATATGTCATGTCATGCTTAGGAAGCAATCATATAGTAAATCATTTTGCCTGGACCCCTCTAGCTAGCTAGGTTCCCATGCTGCCTACGGAACTCAAGTCCCTCTCTACAACAAATCAGTTTTTGCATTTCCTTGAATACATGGCTGATTTGCCTCTTTTCTTCTTCTCCAGGTGTCCTGTATGGAGGCTGGGACCCAGGATACAGTGCCCATGTCATGTAGCCGACCGGGAGTGCAGATCTAGCGTCTTCAGACTGGCATGCAGACTACCGTATAGTACAATAATCACCATTGTTGCATGGTACTTAACTCCAAATTTTGTTCATTGGTTCAAGGATTATATGCAGCGGTAATACCTAGCTTAACAAATAATCACCATTGTTTGCATGGCACTCCAAATTTGTTCCTGCGTAGACCGACCTGTTGAGGTCAACAAGACGCACTGCGCATGCAGCGGAATTAAAGCTGGGTGTAACCTTTGCATAAATATATGTCCAGGTCACCCGTGACTGTGTGTGTGTGAAGCTACACGAGGCAGCAGCGGCTAGGCTAGGTAGGCCTGCATGGCTGCATGGGATGGCATGGCATGCATGGGCGCAGACGCGATAGGCTGGTGGGGGCACGGACCGCCACTGTCCAGCAGAGATATGTTATTTTATTCCATCTCATTTTTTTTTAATAATATATTTTTTTACAGAAATTTGATAAATATTACACATTTTGCATAAATTACGCAAATAATACGGCCTCGGCCCAGGCTAAGCCGACAGGCACTAATCGGCCCAGGCCTGGCCGATTAGTACTTATCGGCCAGGCCTGGCCGATAAGTGCCCACTGGGCTAGCCCAGCCGTACCCTGATTAGTACCTTATCGGCCAGGCCTGGCCCGATTAGTACCTTATCGGTCAGGCCTGGGCCGATAAGTACTAATCGGCCAGACCTGGGCCGATTAGTGCCTGTCGGCTTAGCCTGGACCGAGGCCGTATTATTTCTGAAATTTTGTGATTTTACGTAATATTTTTTGAATTTAATTATAAAAACGTATTATTAAAAAAAATTACCCTAGCTGCTGCTTGCTTAGCTTTGTGGGGATGCCGAAGAATCTGATCGTATTCGTCGCCGGTGAGCGCTGGACTGGACAGGGCGGGGGCCCGGCATGGCGGCATCTAGTATCATGATTCAGGTTCGGCGCCGGCCTGATATACCGTCAGAGGCTGTTGCTGCATTTGGCCGGGGTGGAGCAGCTACCCGGGGATGATGGCTCGTTTTTGGTCGTCGGTCGATCGATCCATCGATCACTGGGGCCTGGGGCCATGGCTGGCCGCGGCCGAGTCGCCATGATTTCCGTTGCTCCCTGGCCAGTTCGGTATCATGTTGGCATCGCGTGCTTCACCATTGGGGCTGATCGAGCTTCGGATCGATGGAGAAGTAGTCGATCTCTCCTGGAATCATTGTGCTGCCAGTTAAATACTACGTGAGACAATTTTGCCTCAACAGTCGGAGTACTACCTCACAGTAACAAAACTGCACGCTGCGTCTCCCGAGCAGGAGAACTGGAACCCTGCTACTACCATCTTCCAATCCTTGTGGAACTGGCTAGATCACTGTGTGTTTGGTAGCCTGTATCACCTTGGCATGGGTTTCTCAACAGAGTCAAGCTGACCTTATACAGGCTCAGATGAGATATTGTTGTGTGTTTGGTAGCTCGTATGTATTGACACAGGCTGAGATGAGATGTTGTTTGGTGGCTTGTATGTATTGGTATTAGAGTGGAGATTTCAACCGTGTCTAAATAACATACTAAAATAATTGTATTATGTGGTTTAATTAGCTTAATTTATAACCTAAAACCGGTCCTAGGATAAAAATATTTTTTACAGTTTATACTAATAGGTCCTCCAAGTCCAGTATGTAAAATTACAAACAGATCCAGCTTTTTACACAGAGGCCCTTGAGTAGAAATACAAAAAGCAATCACGTCCCCCAACTGTGGCCTGGCGTCGGTGGCCGCTCGTCGGCGGCGATCGTCGGCCGTGGCTTGAGGAGAAGCTCGGCGGCCACCCCATCGTGTCTTGGGGACTCGCTGGGCAGCGGAGCTCGTCGGCTCTGGCCTGGGGAGGCGGCGCTCGTCGGCTACATCTTGGCGTCCTCGTCGGCTGCACAGAGCGCTCGACGGCGACGCCTGGAGACGAGCAGGAAGGTCGAGCGTGGACGGCGGCGCAGGGCGGCGGGGAGAGGTTGAAGCGGCGCAGGGCGGCGGGGAGAGGTCGAGCGTGGCGTGGCGGCGCGCTGAGCGACTCGCGGGAGGAAAGGGACGAGGGAAAATGGGTGCGCGTTTCGGCAGGGGCTGGCGTCGCAACTCGTGGGTGGGGCCCACGCGTGGGATTTTTCCGGATGGCCTCGGCCCTGCTGCCTTGCGAAGCTCGATTCTCACTTCCCAACCGGGCAGGGCTCGAAGGCAGTTTCGGTATGAAGTGGGCATGGCCCAACTAGCTAATGCGACCTACCAAACACCCAAAAACAGGGTGAGGTGGGAATATCTGGGCTAGACCGGGCTACCAAACACGCCCTAAGTGCGCCGGCGCGAAGGAGAAAACGAAAGTTATTGGTGCTACAGGAGGCATAACTGCACAACAGGTAGTGCATATCTATCTACCCGTAGTCCTGTGATTAATGGACATTTGCATTTGCAATGTGCACGTGCCAAACAGTGAAAGTGTTGAACGAACCGCAAGTACACTTCCGGTATTAATTGGGCTTTCCAAGCGCGAGCTCTCCAATTGAAATGTCACTTGTCCATTCGAAGAGGAGTCCGATCATTTCGGAGGTGTAGAAGTGTTCCTGTTTTCCCGATGGCACCACTCGTTTGTCCATCAACAAAATGTCCAAAACCCATTCTATTTCTCACTCTATTCTACAGTAACTATATATTCAACAATATGTATTCGAATACATAATGTTAGGGAGTTCAACAGCAATTCAAATTATAGTCGCATTACATAGTTAAGATTTAAACAATGTGTAGAAGTTTAGTTGGTTCCATTTCTTAACTAAGCAAAGGGTTGTCACTTCGTATAAATAGACTAGTGCTCCCACTAGTATGGGACTTTTGGTTTGAATATAAAGAAAATTACCATATGATTGAATCCATAAAATAGTGATAATTCATGACTGTAATAACGAGTATAAACTAATGATATGGACTAACATGCACGGTGATACCAATAGATCTAAAACAAACTCTAGAAACAGAAATTTCAGGAGGGTCTCAAATAGATAAGACATAATCACATACCGTGCTATGGGAGTAGAACCACTGGCATTCGCTGTGTCAGCCATGTTGCCAAAGAGGTTGTTGTTTGGGGAAGAAGTCGTTGTTGGGGAAGTAGTCGCGCGAGTGCGTTCCCAATTTGATCGCCTCTCTCTCGTACAGGATCACAAGAAGCGAGGTTCCGGAGGCCTACTGTCTCGTGTCGCGGTGCACGCAGAAAGACGAGATGGGAAGGTCTTGGGTCCCGTTATTTTCCTCTACCGTTGTGCTACTTTGGTGGTGCATACGTTGTCACCTTGTTTGACGACACTTCAGGTCATATGCTCATTGTAATGTTTCTACAAGATTTTGTTGAATAAATGAAATAAATCAAAACCGTATGCATCACTTTGATGCATAGGCGGGGTACTCCCCTTTTCAAAAAAATACAATTTTTTCCCACGATGGAACCTCTCGTTTGTCCATCTGCCAAATGTCAAAAACACATTCTCTTTCTCAATTTATTGTACAACAACTATGTATTCAACAAAACGGTTTCAAAGACAAATATTAGGGCACATATAAATTCAACAACAATTCAAATTATACTCGTATTACATAGTTTAAATTTAAACAATGTATAGAAGTTTGTTGATGTACTTCTCTGTTAGGAATTTGCGATTCATCTAGACGAAATCTTTGAGTTTGGCCACTTTATGTACTCGGTCGACAAGAGGTCACATGAAACCAAACTCAAGATTATCAGGTGGACCACGTTCATCTTCCACACCCATGATATGCATGATGACATGTGTAGTCATCATCTCCCACAATTACGGTGTATCATATATTCTTGCCCGATGAACAATATCCCAACTTGTTTGGAGCAATCCAAATGCCCGCTCCCATCCTTCCCCGCACCTTTTTGTTGTTGTGCAAAGAAATCTCGCATGTTGCCTTGTTGGTTGGAGATAGTCTTCATAAATGTTGCTCACTCACGATAGGTATCACCGGCCAGGTAGTACCCTTGTCCCAGTGGTGACCATTGATTTGATAGTACCACCCCACAACGTTTCCCTCAACAAACCTTGCAAACTCCGCAGAGCGTTGAAATACGTCGATGTCATTATGAGACACTGCCATGTTGAAAAAAGAGTGCCATGACAAGGGGTAGCATGATGCCGCGACTTCAAGTATTATTGTTCTCTCACCAACATTAGCTTTATATTCCCTTGCCAACAGAATGGACAATTCTTTCTATTGCTAGATGCTTATAAGTATCTAGGGAATTCTCTAGCATGTACATTAGCCATTAGTCGTGATGTATTTTGAGCTTTGGTTTTCTCAAGTGATGTTTTGCAAAAACCTTCACCGTCGTTGCACAGACTGATTCATGAAATCAATGCGTGTAGAGTCTCTCATGTGAAGGTACTCGACAATAGTGACTATAGCATTGTTCAGGAGCTCATCGTCCTTCCGGTGCACCTATGATTTAAAAGGCATTGTGTGAATTGTGCGCGATATGCATGCTATGAACAAGTGAAACAAATAAACAGTGGTGTGCTATCTAACAACGAGGTGTGGAATCAACTTGCCCCCCTCCATCATTATAGACGTGGTGTAACATCCCGGCCCACCACCGGGCCGACGGCTGTCACTCCTGGCAGCTCTCTAGAATCTCTAGAGTAGCCCCACAGATCAACACTAGTATTTTTTGCGCATTTTGTTCTCACTGGTGCGCACCCTGGTAAGACTCCCAGTCGGTCACCCATCCTCAAATCGTTCCGGGCCAAGCACGCTTAACCTCAGAATTCTTTTTTCAGATGAGTTTCCAAAAAAGAAGTTGCAACGTATTCTATCAATCCAATAAAGCACTGAGCCAAGATCTCACACTTGGTCTCCTCACAACACCTTATTTCTTCAAGTTCTCTAAACTTGCCATCCTTACCCACTTCAGTCTCCATTTTCTCACATGGTTGTAAATCTGACCGGCGCTAATTGTAAGCCCAGTGAAGTTAATAACATCATTGTTAACCTATTAATGTGATGTTCTCTAAAGCCTCTTTTAAACCGGAACTCGTTTTTTTGCGACCACATAAACCCTATTCATGACGAATAGTGATAGAGAAGGTGCCATGTGATGTAAGGCATGTGACTAAATGCAACCGCTTGAAGCGGGACTGCATTCTCAGTCACCATGTCATGCAACGGATTATCAGGTACCAGGTTAGGCAAGTGATTCTCATACACCATGTCAGGTAAGGGACTCCGAGTCACCATGTCAGACGAGATTCTCATACACCATGTCAGCCAACACTGAGTGAGCATACACACGAAGAGAGTTAGGCGTCACGATGTCCTATAGCCGGTTAAGACCGTAATCATGAACAAACAATATGAACCATGTTCTTGACAAGAGATCGTCCGCAAGTTAATAAAGAACAATGCTAAGTATGAATAATAATCAACCACATCCTAGCAACAGATAATCTAATCAAATCCTAATCACACACTGCACACACAATCTAGACAATCTAGTTAAAAACAATGGTAAGCATGAATGAGAATTAACCACGTCCTGATAGAAGGTAACCGAATCTATCCAAATCTATCAATCACATATACAAGGTACAAGATCAACAAGAGCTAGAGGGATTCTTGCCCCCACCGAAGTTGATGAACGATGGAAAGCACAACTCGAAAAAGAGCAAGGAGCAGACTTGCACCGCTGCCGTACTTGTTAGTGGAGTGAGAGTGAGTGAAAAAGCTCCCGCCATCACCATATGAAGCTCGAAGGGGATACTCTTCTTCCGCGCTCAGGTACGCTGTGCCGTGTGCACGGCAAAGCCGCACCGGCGGCACCGCGGGGTGCCTTGGCGTGGAAGCATGCGGGCCAGCCAGCAACGGCGGCCGGGTCAGGGTGGGCTCGCCACGCCGCCCGCGCTTTCTCTGCCCGATCAGTCAACCAAAAACTCCTCAAAGGCGCAAAGCATATCCAGCAGCGCCGCACCCGCTCTTCAGTGTTCACAACCAAGAAAGCTTTGACAGTAGCATAACCCGAGTGATGAAGCGCCATTAACCTGAAATAATCTGTGTGAGCGTGCGTATCTAGGCTCTAGCCTTGCCGTCCCGGCCGGCGAGGGCAAGAGGTCGCCGGACCGGCGTGCAAAAGACAAAAGGATAAAGAGGCGTGTTTCCGTACATCCCCCTCCCCCAAACTCAAAAGTTTTTTCCCCACACGCACGTACAACTTTGAGCCAATTTACCCGCAAAATTTTTTTTTGAGCCAATTGATCGATAACCAGTACTACTACATGAGGACCCAGCTTTTGACGTGATCCTGATCGATTTCTGTATGTATACGTGAATCAGGTAGCTAGATTGGATCGATTTCCCGCCGTCGCCGCCGAGCGTGCTGGCGCTAGCTAGCTTGGATCGAGTTGACGCCGCCACTGAGCGTGCCGGCGCTAGCTAGATTGGATCGATCTGCCACCCGTCGCTGTCGGCGACCATCTCGTCGGGCGTGACATTCTTCATCCCAGCCAGCACCGGTCGTCGTCGCTCCCGCCGGCCACCACCACCTCATCAGTGGCATCGCTCGTCTCTGCTAAGACGGATCATCAATTTCGTATAAACACGGATACGTACACGTAGGATTGGGCCGTACGGGTTTTTACATGGACTAATACAACTTTATTAATTTTTATTTAAGTACTTGAGTTAAGCGGGTGAGGGAGGGGGATGTACCGAAGCAGAAGGCAAGGATAAAAGGGAAGAACACCCTCCCAGTCGCTCTCACCAACAGTGCCACCGCCTCCGCTCAGGCTCATCCTGTCCTGTTCCTACGTACTGCTCCTACCCTTTGATCTCTTCCTCTTCTCCGCCCCCACCCCATATCGTCTCACTTTCTTATCTCACGCTAGCTCCATTCCGTTCCCAAGTCTAGTCACTCTAGAGAAGCCTCTCGGCTCGCAGCTAGCATCGCCACTTCCTCGCCGAGCTTGGTTCTGCAGCAGACCTTGCCACTTTCTTCTACCCATTTCGCGGCTAAACTTCTACAGTACCATCATCATTCGCCACCAAGTGGGCTCTCTTTCTCCCATGTCGTTCGGCAAGGCGGACATGAGCAAGGAGAGCATGTACCAGGAACGCAAGGACGAGCCGGACATGCGGTTCGCCACGCCACCGCCGCAGCCGATGCACCACCGCCACGCCGCCCATGGTGAGCAGCAGCAGCAGCAGCTGGAGTGCTTCTCTGACGAGGTGGACAGCCGCGGGACCGCCGAGAGGAAGGAGCCTGCAGGGGCCGGTGCCATCGTCACCCAGCTGGCCTCCGGCGGCGGGGGCGACGGGTCGAGCATCGAGGTGGCCAAGAAGCGGAGGGGCCGCCCGCCGGGGTCCAAGAACAGGCCCAAGCCGCCCGTGGTGATCACGCGGGAGGCGGACCCCGCGGCCGCGATGCGGCCCCACGTGATCGAGATCCCCGGGGGCCGGGACGTCGCCGACGCGCTCGCCCGCTTCGCCAGCCGCCGCGGCCTCGGGATCTGCGTGCTCGCCGGCACGGGCGCCGTCGCCAACGTCTCGCTCCGCCACCCCTGCCCGACTGCGCCCGGCGTCGCCCCGGGCATCGTCGTCTTCCAGGGCCGGTACGAGATCCTCTCCATCTCCGCCACGTTCCTGCCCCCGGCCATTGCCGCCGTGGCGCCGCAGGCCGCGGTCGCCGCTGCCGGGCTCTCCATCTCGCTCGCCGGCCCGCACGGCCAGATCGTCGGCGGCGCCGTGGTGGGCCCGCTCTACGCCGCCACGAACGTCGTCGTCGTCGCCGCCGCCTTCACCAATCCCACCTTCCACCGCCTCCCCGCCGACGACGACGCGCCGGTGTCTGTCTCCGTCTCGCTCTCCGGCAGCGCGGACGCGGCAGAGGAACACCGCGCCCATCAGCACCAGCATCAGCAGCATCACATGAGGCGGCAGCCACCCCACCTGGCCGCTCCGGTCGCCACCTCGGCAGCACAGCCGGTGGAACCTTGCGGAGTGCCCATGTACGCCTGCCACACACAGCCCCAAGACGTGATATGGCCACCGGCTGCTCGCGCGCCGCACCAACCGCCGCCACCGTACTAATCAGAGAGAATTGGTACGCGACTTTGATGCACATTACCTCCATCGATCCTGCGAGGTTAATGGCGTGAAGTGACGACGCGCGCCGTCTAATTGCTAGATCTGCATTGACCTTAGCTGCACCTTAATTAGGGTTTAACTCTCCTTTTTCGGTGGCTTCTAGTAGTACTTCTTATATCAACATTGATCCGCATTGCGAGAAGCTAGTATGGGCATTGAATATCGATCTGCGTTTTCTTGTAAACTGCATGCACATCATGAACTAGCCCTTGTTACTATCTGTCTTTGGCGACCTCAGTGTAACCAAATGTAGCATAGAAAAGGTTGCTTCCATGAACTAGTGAACTTCAGAATGCTGCTCTAATGCTCTTAATTTGTCTTTATGCCCAGATTAGTACTAGCAGCAACCAATTTCTGTACACTTGTACTGCTACTACTCTGATGCTATGCTCGGTAGTGCCATCTATGCTGATAATTGAGAAGCCTGTACTTGTATACAATAATCACAATGGGAAAGGTGCAGGCAATGCCCATTCCGTTGAGCGTTATCTGTGGCTCTCTACCGTATGGGCCTTTGAGCGTTCTCCCATCAGCCGCGTTTCCTATTTTTGCTCCAGTATATATATGCACTTGAAAAAAAAAGTTTATGGCTAACGAAAGAGGTAAGACTGCAGTGAACATAAGACCTGCTGGTTGTTACCCCATCGTGATCCTATGTAGATATTCGACCCATGGTGTTGCCTATGGCCTATGGGTAGTATAGCATTAGCCAGAGTATGCCGAGTTGAGGCCGAAAGTGCCAATGGCTCTTGAGCTGCTCGATTTTTTAAACATTTGAAAACCATATTTCTAGTGTAAGCTTTATAAGATTTGATCATTCCAACCAATAAACAATTGAACAATTCAATTTCAAATGTAGCCTATACACATATTCGACACAAACGCTACCATCTAGGTCTCGAAACAATCTGATGTTTTGTATACAAGTACATATACCCAAAAACACTTCTTGATCCGAGCTCTAGTGCTCTCGGTTTTAAAAAATTAAAAACTTTATTTTGCATCTCGGAAAATTCTGAATAAAATCATACAAATACATATACATGTGTACTATGTACGCCCAAATTTTCAGAGAAATATCTTTTCATACGTGATCTGCAAAACAAAACAAATCTACCAAGCAAAATTAGTTATTTTCCACCTTTTGAGATCCATGATTTTGTGATTTTTGTGTAGCCTACAACATAACGTATTATTGTGTAGCCTATAGTATAACGTATTTTTGTGTAGACATGTATATGTATACGTATTTCACCGGCATGAATCTCCTTGCGAGCCACACAAGCTTCTTTCGTTGTCTCGTTCTCGGTTCTTGTCATGAAAAAGAACATCATGCGCAACTTGGGCAAGGGCAGCAGAAGACTCTTGGTCCTTTGTCTCGTCAACCATCGTGTTGCCTTCCACAACTGCCCAGACTTCATGTGCACGCACGCATACCATAATTTTTGTGGCATAATTCTCTTCCTCGGTTTTCCTTTGTGACCCAAATTGACACCGACGAAGAATCCTCTGACTCATCTCTGACGCAACTTGACGGTGGAGGCTCACACCTTATTAGGTCTGATAGAAAATGTTAGCTTTGCCTAGGAATCGAACGCATGATCCGACGGCAACAAAACTCGTTGACTCGTTGTATAGGTGCAGCTCGATTTCATCATATGCGTGTTGCCGTAACTTTGATCATGATCGGAAATGCAAGGACATTCCTTTATCCGTTGTGAAAGTCACGACCAGAATAGACACATGAAGTGGCAACACGAAGTTGGCTAGAGGCACTTATCGTGCCTTTTAGATTTTCTTATTATTTTATTTTCTAATACTTACAAATCGACGACCTTCATGTGCTTATATACATGCACCGGTGAGAAAACCGAAACCTATACTTGAACTAGTACCTCGAACTAACTGGGATACTAAATCAAATATGACTATAACCAGCACATATCTAACAAACTGTGAGCCAGTTAAACCATGTTCTAATAAAACTCCAACTCAAAACATACTAGCTAGGAAACAAAACACACACACTAACTAGCCGTGTAGGTTTGAATTACTCCAATTACAGACCTACCAGCCACTACTACTACTACTACACGCAAGAACAGACGAGATCAGGAGATGATCATCAGGAGCTCGGGTACGCCTGAAGACGAAGAAGAAGAAGAAGAAGAAGCTCTTCGTCGTTCAAAGCATGAGAGGAGGAGCACCGCTAGATTGGCGGGGCCCAAATGGACGGCGTGATGGCGTTCTCCTTCGACCATCTAGCAGAAGATAACTGGCGCGGGCCCACCCGAGTGGTTGGTGTCGTTATCTAGGCCTACGTGCCCTTGCATGTGACTTGCTTGTTGAAGCCATCAAACTGACGAACCTTGAAACCCTCCCTCCTGCTTCTCCTCCCGATCTCATGCTTCTCTATCTCCCTACCTCCTGCTGTGAGACTTGTAGCTGAATTCGTGTAACTGAATTCATGTATCGGGAGTGAAGTTGTTAAGTACTCTTGTCGGATGAACTAGGTGCTTAACATCCAATAACCCCTTTTAGATGATAGCAGTTTTTATTATCTCGGGCTTTTGCATCATCGCATGTTTTCATGATAACTGTTTTGCCAATTTTCAGTTGAATGAGAATTAAGTTGGAGCTCATTCAAAGCTCATACAACTCCACAACCATCAGATTTGTATCGCCATTTGTGTGCCCTATGAGCTGTAAATGGGGTTGCAATTGATTTTTTAAATTGAAAATCAGGATGCAACTGGGACTCCTCACTTGCAAGTGGGTTGCGACAGAAAAAAATGATCCACCTAGTAAAAATTCACGTAGTAGAAAATCTCGGGAATGACACACTGTAATAATAATTAAATAAGTTTTCAATCAAATGAGAATTTACGACAAACAAAAAGTGATAACCTAATCAACGGAAAGGCTGTTTTGGCGCAAACATTCAGTTGTGATCAACCCACTACATGCACGCCACTCTACCTTGTTAATGTCAAGATCCATCGGCTACTTGTATAGTGATGGTATTGCCAAACAAGCAAGGCCTTTGACCGACATTCCCGCAGCATGCATGTGGCCTAGCTGCTTTTTTTTCCGACTTTTCCAACTTTGCACATACTCTCACCGTTTTTAAATATAAGATGTTTTAAGTGTTTTATATGTAGACTAGATGCGAACCAAAATGAGTAAACATACACATTAAAATGTGTCTAGATACGTGTGAATCTAGAAAAATGTTAAAATATTTTATATTTAAAAATCGAGGGGGTAGGACATACGAGGTGCTTATCTTCAGGTTAGGCTAAATGTAAGACACCGGGATTTCTTTATACCTATATAAGTCAACATTTTGGGATGTCTCCTAGTTGATTTCAGATTGGCGCGGTGATAAGTGGAGTCAATGTGAGATCCACGACATAGTAAGCATTGAATTAGACATAGGCAATATATCTAAGGGATTCACTGATTTGCAGAATTCTCAAAGCGCACAAACAGAAACCACGTACTCCATATTAGATGACTCATTTGCATGTACATACATACTGATGCATCTAGACCCGTTTGGTGTTACATACATCCATATCTACATATATGTGAGTCAACTAATATAAAACGGAGGGAGTAGGATTGAAGTGGCATGCCATGTCGAACCCTAAAACCACAAAAAAATTGGATCAAATAACGTCTAACGTTACCAGAAAATTCTAACAAAAAGGTTTGGGTGAATGAAAATTACGAATCGAGCGGCATCTGCAGGAAAATTGCATATGAAATTCATTTACAGTCAAAGGATGCATAATAATAAATCGACTTAGCTACGGACACTCTTTTACATTCGTTCCTGCTCCTCCCGAGGTACTCCCGGCCGGTAACGTAACCCAGACGACGAGTCCGTACCAGCGGCGCTCTTCCGCCACCGTGACCGTCCTATCAATCAAGGCTCCGCTTTCCATTCCAGTCCTGACGCGACCACTCACACCACTCGAGATTCGAGAAGCAGCTTGATCGAAGTGAGTTGAGCTGGATCCCGGCCACCCCTACCTCCCGGTCCAAAAGTTGGCGCTGCTTTTCTTTGCCTGATCGGCCTGGCACCAAAGCCCCAAAAGACAGAACGCAGGCATGCCCTGCTTGCAGCGGCAGAGACCGGAGAAAGAAGACGGGGATCGAGGAGACAGAGGAACAGAGCAGGCCGGCCCGCCGGAGGTCGCGTGGGTATCTTCCTGCTGTACTTTGCTCTGCGCCACCGTCGATCCCACGCCAGGTCCATACGTAGTCCTAGGAGAAGCACTGTGCTGTGCTGTGCAGGCACGCCGGAGGGACGGTTTGTTGATTCGTTGCCAATGCCACCTTGTCGGGCTACGGACGTAAATTGCCGTGATTCGTCGAAAAGTCCAAATGGAGCTCGTTTTTTCAAAAATTCAAAATCGTGAACTTGCTTCTTAAGCTGAGAGCCACCTGACAAGCTAGCGCAAGGCCAGTTTGATCGGTGCGTAGAAAAGGCAGGACATGGCTTTGGCCAGCGGCTTTGCGTAGGCTTGCCTGGCCAGCTGAAAAGAAAAGCATCTTCAAAGCAAAGACAAGACACCGTCGATCGACCGACTCGTCTACTAGCTAGAGAGAGAAGTAGTAGAAGCTAGAGGAGAGAGATGCCGCGGCTGGACAGGGTTTTATTTTACCCGTCATGTACTACGGAGAGGAAGAAGAACCAAAGGCGCCGGAGAACGAGCGGTGCAGGCGGTGCCTTAACTTCTTTCTCGCAGGCTCTGCTGCGCGGTTTCTCATTTCCTTTCTTGTATTACTTGTACTTTGGCACTGTTCATGGCCTGTGACCGTATCTTGCATCTCCGTGGAATGCCGTAGCGAGCTAGCTCGGCATAGCTTGCCTTTTCTGCGCTGCATGCCCTGGCGGCTGACCGTCGCAGCTGGTCTTCCGTGTTTCGTTTCGGGTCGCACTACAATGGCTTGCACAGTTGGACGGGTGAATGAAAAATGACAAAACTAACCCCGTTTAGTTGATCTACGCATGACCATGGTCAGAAATTTAATCAAACTTGACCCTTTTGTTCAACACTCACATCCATCGTGTTGAGTTTGGTCACGTCTAACCGCATGTAATAAGGCAGTTTGGTCACGTCTAACCGCATGTAATAAGGCTAGCCACTGACTAGGGTGAAGGCCATGAATTCTGGTTTATATATGGCTTTCATAAGCGTTGACCAAGCTTTGTCACCCTGCTTTTCAGTCACTGTTACGTGGGGCCAACCAGATACGGGGCCCGTCTGTCAATGACCCAAAGTCAGAGAATCCCCACCGCTGAAGCTGGCGAGTGTGCGCATTCTTTCCGATGTTGCACAACCATCTTGCTCTCGAATTTGATTTCTCCTTTTTAATGGACCGAATAACTTGCTAAAAGCAACTATAGCACATACATAGATTTATTCCCCGTACGAGCAGGTGTCAACAATGATCGGATAGTGTACAAATCGACACTCTAAAATTTCTACCATGTGGGGTCCACTTGTCATTGTTTTTTCTTCTTTTTTCTCTTATCATCCGCTTTCCTCGCGTCGAAGAACACACCGGCTAACACCCTCCCCTCGCAAGTCGCTTGTTGCTCTCCTTTGGTGCGTGACTCATGTTGCTCTCCTACGGCGGCTCACCATCTTCGAAGCACCCACATGAACCCCGTAGCGGAGACATGAGTTCGGTTGACATAGTCGCGCGAGTCCCTCGGCAAAAATTGACATCATGAATCAATGATTGACGTCCAAAATGAAACCTCTACGCTAGGTATCAAAGATTGATGCTAGAACTGAGCCTCCTCGCGTGTGTGAGCGATTGCAGGCGTGAAACTTCACTCCCGCCAACAAATCGGGGTTTTTAGTTTACTAGAAAAATTGCATTTTGTATAGTAAATATATACTGCCGGGTTGTTTTTCAGTACACCGAGGCTTTTACAATATCCGCCCCCTTGGCAACGTGATCGCAGTTGTTTTTTTGTACGCGCTTTTTTCTGGTATCTGCTAGAGTTGGTCCAATGCCAGTATTTTTGGCCAACTCTGGCCCTTCGCCGAAACTAATTCGGACTCTAGCCCTCTCACGGAACTATGCCATTGTCATTGGTGCCTACCTCACTTCGGCGCCGAGCTGGCCTGGACCCTAGCCATAACTAGGGTGGTCGGTGGCGCCGAGCCCAGTTTTCAGATTCTGAAATAGTTTTGTTGGAGGCCAGATTCAGAATTAGTTTTGGCTAGGGGCATGCATGATTTGGCAAAAAAAAAAAAATACAATGCCACACATCGCAAAATAAAAACCCAACCACAGTAGTCAACTAGGCCAAGCCTTCGAATTCTTAACAGTATTTTTGGCCAACTCTGGCCCTTCGCCGAAACTATTTCGGACTCTAGCCCTCTCACGGAACTATGCCATTGTCATTGGCGCCTACCTCACTTCGGCGCCGAGCTGGCCTGGACCCTAGCCATAACTAGGGTGGTCGGTGGCGCCGAGCCCAGTTTTCAGATTCTGAAATAGTTTTGTTGGAGGCCAGATTCAGAATTAGTTTTGGCTAGGGGCATGCATGATTTGGCAAAAAAAAAAAAAATACAATGCCACACATCGCAAAATAAAAACCCAACCACAGTAGTCAACTAGGCCAAGCCTTCGAATTCTTAACATTAAACCAGCCCAGCAATCCATGCTTCAAACAGTAGTTTTGAAAGGCCATAGAGCCGAGAACGAGCCTGTGGCTCGATGGTTGGCTCTGGCGGTGTCCAGGCCACCCGTCCCGGGTTCGATCCCCAGCGAGGACGTTTTCCTGGGATGTCTCACTAGGGCGCTCTGTTCGCCAATAAATCCTCCGTTCGCACGCCTGTGTGCCACAACTCCAGTCTCGTGCCGGACGTGCCGGGTATAGGGTGTAGGGCTTAGTTTAGGCTTGCAGTAGGGGAGTGAGTGTGGGGTGCGTGTGTGTGGTGTGAGTTGCTATAAGTCTGAACTAGTACTACAACTTGTATCCTTAGGGGAGGGCAAAAAAAAAAAAAAAGGCCATAGATCCAGCCCGTTTAGTACAGGTGAGATTAGGCTACGCCATGGTTGGCTTTGCACCTTGCTCTCTTCTGTTTAGGCAGCTAATTAGAACATTTTCTCCTAAATGACGAGTAGATATCTTACACAAGTTGATCTCATCTACAGAGTACAAGAATCAACTATTGGAGTTGCTAACTAATACTAACCCATCCACCACTCGATGCACCAGCCGCCAGCCGGCTTGCTAAACTAGACGGCTCAACAGCACCGCCGCCCGGAGCACGACGCGCACACCTGCACCTGCGGCCAGGCACGCAGCTCCAGCCATCGCCAGCGCCACGGGCCCGTAGGCGACGACGGGGGCGAGGAGGAGGAAGCAAGAGGCGGCCGACAGGACGACGCCGAGCAGCAGCAGCCCGCGGAACAGAGGGCCCCTCCGTCCGCTCCAGGAAGGATCCAGATGAAGAACCCCACGGCTAGCATCTGGCAGACGAAGGAGATGTGGTCGGACGGCCGCGGCGGCATGAAATGTTAGAATTTGGGCCCATTTGGTCAGCCCAATAAGTAATTCCTGAAAATCTCAAATTGGTCCATGTGCATGGCAGAATTTTGGAGGTGCAATGTGGTGCTAAAGTTTAGTCCCACATTGCTAGTTGGAGGAGACAAACACCACCTTATAATGTGGAGTGTGTGGCACTTGGTGTGCTAGTTGAGAACAGAAGGCTCTCTCCGCGTACTCCTCCTCCGCCGCCGTCCGTCCGTCCGTCTCGTCACGACACGGGTTGCGGGAATGAGCCGAGCCGATGCCTAGGAAAATCGAGTCGCTAGCGTACGCGTGCAGCTTAGCCAGTTCGGGTCGCTCCCGGATCGTGGGCTGCTGCACCGACTCGAACGTGTGCGACGTGGCCGGCCCACGTTGTACCCGTTAGGGTTTCCCGAACCGCACTATATATTGTCGTGCACTGCGTGCGCCGTCAACACACGAACCAATCTAGGTTTTGCCAATCTCGTGCCTTGCGCCGCCACCGTAGTCTACTCCATCCCGTGCACCGGCGAACGGGACAGCAGGTCTCCGGAACCACTTGTCCTTGTGATCCTGTACGGAGAGGGCGAATAAGGTTTTTGGGAAGCGCCCCGCGCGACTGCTTTCAAGTTCTTCATCACGGCTCGACTTCCTGGACGATCTCCGGGTCCGCGGGCGACTCGTCTCCAACGTCGTCTTCTTCGAGCTGCTACCGTCGCCGCTCAAGCTGCTGCCGTCGCTGCTCCAACGACTACTTCATCTACAATTGTTCGGTACGTTCGTCACGTTCCGATGGCTGTGTTCGTAGATGTCTTGCTGCTGTTCATGTTAATTAATACGTCTAGTATTTTCGAGATTAACATGTTAGTAGCTCTTGCGATCATGCTTTATATTCTGGAATTAATCATGGAAATTATGCCTAATAATCCAACAATCCAAAAACCTTATATTTGTTATAGGCAATTTCCTGAGTTAAACATGGGACATCTATCTGATGCGCTGAGGCCGGACAAGTTTACCGGTGTGGACTTTAAGAGATGGCAGTACAAGACCACACTGTGGTTGCGATCTCTGAAAGTGTTCGAGGCTAGTGAGGGTTTACCTGAAGGAACTATATCTGACGAGGATCAGAACAAGTTCAAGGAAACCAATACTGCCTTTGTGGGACTCGTTCTGAGTGCTCTTAGCAACAAGCTGTTTGATGTGTACATGCACATTACAGATGCCAAAGAGCTCTGGGAGGCACTGAACGCTAAGTTCGGTGTAGCAGATGCTGGCAGTGAACTGTACATCATGGAGAGCTTCCATGACTTCAGGATGGCTAACAACCGTTCTGTAGTCGAACAGGCTCATGAGATACAGTGCATTGCTAAGGAGCTTGAGCACGCTAAGTGTGCCTTACCTGACAAGTTTGTGGCTGGATGCATTATTGCAAAGTTGCCCTCTTCATGGAGGAACTTCGCCACAACTCTCAAACACAAGAGACAGGAGATATCGGTTGAAAACCTGATAGCGTCTCTTGATGTTGAGGAGAAGGCTCGGGCTAAGGACACTGCTGAGAGAGGTGGTGAAGGTCAGTCTAGCGCCAACATGGTGCAGAAGAACTTTCACCATGGCAAGAGCAAGGCAAAGAGCAAGCCTTCCTTCAACATGCCTACCAAGACTACTTCTTTCAAGAAGAAGAAGAAGATGCTGAACAAATCTGAGCTAAAGTGCTACACTTGTGGAGAGCCCGGACACTTCTCTGTGGACTGCCCAGATCGTGCAGACAAGAAAGGGAAGGCGCCAAAGCATGTCAACGTCGTGACCGCTAGCAATGCTGATGGGTACGGTAATTTACCGATTGTGCTTTCAGTATTTCAATCTCCATGTTGGTGGATTGATACGGGTGCTAATGTTCATGTATGTGCTGACATCTCTATGTTCACTTCTTATCAGGTCGCAGATTCAAGCGTCTTAATGGGGAATGGATCACATGCTTCTGTTCGTGGTGTTGGCACGGTAGATCTGAAGTTTACTTCGGGGAAGATCGTGCAGCTGAGGAACGTGCAGCATGTCCCTACTATGAACAAGAATCTTGTTAGCGGCTCCCTTCTATGCAGAGATGGGTTTAAATTAGTCTTGGAGTCCAATAAAGTAGTTGTGTCAAAGTTTGGACAATTTATTGGTAAAGGGTATGAGTGCGGAGGCTTGTTCCGCTTTTCATTATCGGATTTTTGTAATAAGTCAGTAAACCATATTTGTGGCAGTGTGGATTCGGATGCTAATGTTTGGCACTCTCGTTTATGTCATGTTAATTTTGGTTTAATGAGTAGACTTTCCAGTTTGAGTTTAATTCCTACTTTCACCATTGCCAAAGGTTCTAAGTGCCATAGCTGTGTGCAATCTAAGCAACCTCGAAAGCCTCACAAGGCAGCCGAGGAGAGAAACTTGGCACCTCTAGAACTCGTACATTCGGATCTATGTGAGATGAATGGCGTGTTGACAAAAGGTGATAAGAGATATTTCATGACTTTAATCGATGATGCTACTAGGTTCTGTTATGTATATTTGTTGCACACTAAAGATGAAGCTTTAGACTACTTTAAAATCTATAAAGCTGAAGTAGAAAATCAATTAGAGAGAAAGATCAAACGTCTTAGGTCAGATCGTGGTGGCGAGTATTTCTCCAATGTATTTGATGAATTCTGTGAGGAACATGGTATTATTCATGAGAGGACGCCTCCCTATTCGCCCCAATCAAACGGGGTTGCCGAGAGGAAAAACCGCACGCTGACCGACTTGGTGAACGCCATGTTGGACACTGCTGGTTTATCTAAGGCATGGTGGGGGAGGCTTTGTTGACTTCGTGTCATGTCCTGAATAGAGTTCCTAACAAGGATAAAGAGAAGACACCTTACGAGGAGTGGTCTGGGAGAAAACCATCACTTTCTTATTTTCGTACTTGGGGATGTTTGGCGAAAGTCAATGTTCCAATTCCTAAGAAACGAAAACTTGGACCGAAGACAGTGGATTGTGTCTTTCTAGGTTATGCTCAGCGGAGCATTTGCTATAGATTTTTAGTGGTTAAATCTGAGATACCTGATATGCATGTTGATACTATTTTGGAATCTCGTGATGCAACATTTTTTGAGAACACGTTTCCTATGAAGGATATGCATAGCATTGCTAGAATTTCTTCTGAGATATTTGCTGAACCTAGTACATCTGTTGATCATTCTGAACAACCACTTGTTGAGGAAGTCCTTGAGAAGGATGACAATGAATCAGCTCCCAAGAGGAGCAAGAGACAGAGGACTGAAAAATCCTTTGGTGATGATTTCATTGTGTACCTTGTGGACAATACTCCCACGTCCATTGCAGAGGCATTTGCATCTCCTGATGCTGATGACTGGAAAGAAGCTGTCCATAATGAGATGGACTCGATTCTTTCTAATGGAACTTGGGAATTATCTGAACGACCCTACGGCTGCAAACCTGTGGGTTGTAAGTGGGTGTTCAAGAAGAAGCTAAGGCCTGATGGTACTATTGAGAAGTACAAGGCACGGCTTGTAGCCAAGGGCTACACCCAGCGCGAAGGCGAAGATTACTTTGACACCTATTCACCTGTTGCTAGACTCACCACCATTCGAGTACTACTTTCCCTGGCTGCCTCCTATGGTCTTATCGTTCATCAAATGGACGTAAAGACAGCTTTCCTTAACGGAGAGTTGGAAGAGGAAATCTATATGGATCAGCCTGATGGGTTTGTAGTAAAAGGTGAAGAGAGAAAGGTGTGCAAATTGTTAAAATCTTTGTATGGGCTGAAGCAAGCACCTAAGCAATGGCATGAGAAGTTTGACAGCACTCTTACTTCTGCAGGCTTTGCCATTAATGAGGCTGACAGGTGTGTATTATCGCCATGGTGGGGGCGATAGTGTTATATTATGCTTGTATGTTGATGACATACTATTTTCGGTACAAGCATGATAGTGATAAATGAGGTCAAGTCTTTCTGTCAAAGAGCTTTGATATGAAAGATCTGGGACAAGCTGATGTGATCCTGAACATTAAGCTGATTAGGGATGAGAGTGGGATTACGTTAACGCAATCACACTATGTTGAGAAGGTCTTGAGCCGCTTTGGTTATATAGACAGCAAGCCTTCTCCAACACCCTATGATCCCAGTGTGACACTCAGAAAGAACAAAAAGGAAACGAGAGATCAATTAAGATATTCTCAAGTGATCGGTTCACTCATGTACCTTGCGAGCGCGACGAGACCTGACATCTCTTTTGCTGTGAGCAAGTTGAGCAGGTTCATGTCTAACCCGGGTATTGATCATTGGCATGCACTTGAAAGGGTCATGCGCTATCTGAACGGTACAATGAGTTATGGGATTCACTATTCAGGGCACCCTGCGGTGCTTGAGGGATACTGTGATGCGAACTGGATCTCAGATGTTGATGAGCTCTACGCCACAAGTGGATATGCATTTATTCTTGGAGGTGGCGCAGTGTCATGGAGGTCTTGCAAACAGACCATTTTGACGAGGTCAACCATGGAAGCAGAACTTACTGCTTTAGATACAGCTTCTGTTGAGTCAGAATGCTTTAGATACATCCTTATGAACTGTGACAACCAAACGGTTATCATGAAAGCGAACAGTGCTAGGGATAACGCGAAGTCATCAAGACACGTCAAAAGACGCTTGAAGTCTGTCAGGAAAATGAGAAACTCCGGAGTAATAACTGTTAGTTATATTCAAACAGACAAAAACCTGACAGATCCCTTTACGAAGGGACTATCACGTAATGTGATAGATAGTGCATCGAGAGAGATGGGGTTGAGACCCGTGAGCGTTACACCATATTGGTAACCCAACCTATGTGATCGGAGATCCCGTGAATTAGGACCTGGGAAGAACAAGCTAGTGGTTTAACAGAGGAGAGTTATTTTATAACCCTCTCCGTGGGAAGATGCATAACTCTCACATTCTGTAAGGCAAGTTGGCAATATGTCTTAATGTGTTTATGTTGGCTATTCGTAGCAAAGGTTCTATCCTACAGAGCGACCTTGAAAGAACACATCTATATGAGTTCGACTGTTAAACGTCGCAGTCTATGAGATTTGGGTGATCTCTAGTAAGCTCATGAAGAGACCAGTGAGTATGACGCATATGCTCCACCCGCGGGGTAGGCTACTGGCAGCCACGTACTGGTTATGACTTTGAGTGAAGTCTATTGGCACCAAATTTGCAATTCAAGTTTCGTCCATTGTTCAAGTTGCTGGTAGATGTAGCTTGAAACTCTAAGCGGAAGTTCAACTTAACATTTTCTGCTGAAACACTGATATATAAACAAGAAACGAGGTTTGGCAAAATCTCTAAATGGGAATTTGAGATCTGGTGGGGGATTGTTAGAATTTGGGCCCATTTGGGCAGCCCAATAAGCAATTCCTGAAAATCTCAAATTGGCCCATGTGCATGGCAGAATTTTGGAGGTGCAATGTGGTGCTAAAGTTTAGTCCCACATTGCTAGTTGGAGGAGACAAACACCACCTTATAAGGTGGAGTGTTGTGACACTCCTTCTCTTCCTCCGCCGCCGTCCGTCCGTCCGTCCGTCTCGTCACGACACGCCGCGGGTTGCGGGAATGAGCCGAGCCGATGCCTATATTTTTGCTGTTCAGGAAAATCGAGTCGCTAGCGTACGCGTACAGCTTAGCCAGTTCGGATCGTGGGCTGCTGCACCGACTCGAACGTGTGCGACGTGGCCGGCCCACGTTGTACCTGTTAGGGTTTCCCGAACCGCACTATATATGGTCGTGCACTGCGTGCGCCGTCATACACACCCGAACCAATCTAGGTTTTGCCAATCTCGTGTCTTGCGTCGCCACCGTAGTCTACTCCATCCCGTGCGCCGGCGTGCACCGGCGAACGGGACAGCAGGTCTCCGGAACCACTTGTCCTTGTGATCCTGTACGGGAGAGGGCGAATAAGGTTTTTGGGAAGCGCGCCGCGCGACTGCTTTCAAGTTCTTCATCACGGCTCGACTTCCTGGACGATCTCCGGGTCCGCGGGCGACTCGTCTCCAACGTCGTCTTCTTCGAGCTGCTACCGTCGCCGCTCAAGATGCTGCCGTCGCTGCTCCAACGACTACTTCATCTACAATTGTTCGGTACGTTCGTCACGTTCCGATGACTGTGTTCGTAGATGTCTAGCTGCTGTTCATGTTAATTAATACGTCTAGTATTTTCGAGATTAACATGTTAGTAGCTCTTGCGATCATGCTTTATATTCTGGAATTAATCATGAAAATTATGTCTAATATTCCAACATGAAATGGACCGGGTGGGGCAGCGGAGGCGGAATCGCGAGGAGGAAGGCGATCAGCACGGCGCACTGGATGAAGCCGGCCATGGCGCTTCCTGTCTCTCTCAGTCTCTCGCTCACTACCTAGCACGCTGTTTATGATGGAGCTCTCTTGGGACTGTTTTCTGTATAGGTACAAGGCAGGAGGGAGGCAGTACTTTATACTACAACAAGAGGTAGGAGGTATCTTGTCGTTTGCGTTTGGCTTTTGTACGAAGCTATGCATTGATACCTGTAGCAACTCCTGCTTACTCAAGTGCATGTTTTATTGTAGTACTAGTACAACGCATGCATTGAAGCACAAATGTTATCTTTTGCGTGTTGTTGTAGACCAAACCGATCTTTGTCCTGTCAACTTTTGACGCTGAGCAGACTAAGGCATGGCCTAGTGGTGGGGAGGGGCTGATGCCTTTCCGCCCGGTCGAGTTCAAGTACTTATACTTGCAATTTCGGTGATGTTGCACCCCTCTTCTATCAAAATACCGCGGGACTCCTCCCCGTAGGAAATCAACTTTTGACGCTGACGCTGATATATTTCTCTTCCATACTGTATTTACCTCATTTTAAGCAGCTGCGCACTACTACTTGAACTGGTTGTACAAAGAAAGATACTCCTATATACTCCTGGCTTGCATTCGATCGGCATTATGAGCTCGATCCGATGGGCACAGGTGATATTACAACGGCTCATGTCAAGTACACCAAGAGCGAGCACTAGCTGTGAAATTTGACATATTTGACTATTATTTGAAATGCAAACATAAAATGAATCTGAATTCAAAAAAAATCACAATCTGACCCTTTTTCATGGCACCCTTTACTGAGGGTGCCATGCTCCGCGCTCCTGTCAAAGACGCCTTCAGCATGCACGTTTACGCATCCGGACTTGCACTTGGTTAGTATGGCGTCCTGAGCCAGGGCGCCGTGCGTGGTAACGTGGCGTGTAGGCCAAGGCGCCCGCCCAGGTGAAAGGGAGTAAGAACCAAAGGCGACGGAGAATGGTGCATGATGTGCGCTTTAGAGCATCCACTATTAGAAACAAGACCTTGGTCTAGACCCCCATTGGGCTCTAGTCCCGGATGAGGTTTGAACCGGGACTAGAGGGGTGGACTAGTCCCAGTTCAACGGCTACGAGGCCGCACAGAACTAGTCCCGGTTCGTAGGGGAGCATTAGTCCCGGTTCGTGATACGAACCGGGACTAAAGGTCTGCGGCATGGCAGCCGCAGAGGGGGGCCCGCGCGAGCACCTTTAGTCCCGGTTCGTATCACGAACCGGTACTAATGCATCCCTATATCATCTTCCACCCCCGAGCCAGCCTCCATTTTTGAGCTGAAGCCACATCTCCATTTTTCTCCTTTTTTCACTCTCTCGAGCTCAGTTTGATCTCCATTCTTCTCCACTATTTGTCAATATTGGCGACACCCATCTATCCAAGGGTTAGAAATATCATCCTTTCTTCCGGCGTTGCTAATTTAGCTCATTTCATTGCTAGTTTAGCTCATTTTATTTTTCTAGTGCTAGCTAGGTGTTTGATGAAATGTCTAGGGATTTCATTTGTTTTATGTGTAATTTGAGCTCAAACTAAATTATGATTTGTGGGTTTTAGTGTCGTCTCGTCCCCGTCCTCACCGCCGTCGATCGCCCGCGCCGTCCCGTCACCGGCACCACCTCGGTGAGCCTCTTGTTTTTATCTTTTATTTTAAAAAATCTTAGTTGTAGGATTTAGATGCATAATTATTACTTGTATAATTTTCTTAGTTGTATAATTGTTTGTTATATATACTGCCATGGTTTTTGACATCTGTCCACACCGGCTCTCGTCCGCTCTATTATTCGGATGTGGTATGATTGTTTGTTATAATTATTTGTTTCATTTCGTGTATATGACAATTATGCCGACCAACTTGACATAGATATATTTTTATCTAGGAGGTAGTTGAACCGGAAATTCCAACCGACCCTATTGTCGAGTTTTTTGAAAAAGAAAACAATGATTTGAAAGCAAAATTGAAAAGAAGTGAAGATCTTCGTCTCCAATGCTTAGAAGAGAAGATGAAATTGGAGTTCAAACTTGCCGATGTCGTCGATGATCACGAGATCAAGATGGATGCAATGCGCTTGAAGATTAAAAAGATTAGAAAATATGCCATTAATCAAGAGGCTTGGTATCATTATGTTGGTGGTTCAATAATTATCTTAGTTATGATTTTGATAGCAATTGTTGTTGGATTTAAATTCTTTAGATAGTTTGTATGTTAGTTTAAATGTATGTTTATGAGAACTATGTATTACATTTGGTCACTACTCTACTTTGGTTTTAATGTGATGAACTGTATTAATGAATTTGGTCAGTTCTCTATTCTATTCATGATGTAGTGTAATGGGTCGATTATGTTCGTTTACCGTAATGGGTTATAGCGGTGATTGCGTTTGATATACTTATACAATGCAGATGAACCATCCATGGATGTACGCTGACCGACGCTCTAACGAGTACATTCAAGGCTTGCGTCTTTTCTCAATGTGGCTGAGGCAAACACGCGAATGGTTTTATGTGTTGTCCATGCCGTGTCTGTCGGAATAAGAAGGTTACTCTTCCTCAAGAACCCTCACATCCAACTGATTCAGTTCGGTTTCATGTCCGGCTATAATTGTTGGACCAAGCACGGAGAAAGAGGGTTATAATGGAAGACAATGAAAAAGAAGAGGATGATGACAACTATCCTACGTTCCCTGAACACGGTGGTACTACAATGGGGGAAGACGAAACTGAAGAAGAGCCCATTGTTGATGAGCCCGATGATGATCTTCGTCGGGCCATACATGATGCACAGATAAACTTCGAAAGTGAAAATGAGAGGTTGAAGTTGGAGCGCATGTTAGAGGATCACAGAAAATTATTGTACCCAAATTGTGAAGATGGCAGAAAAAGCTGGGTACCACACTGGAATTGCTGCAATGTGTCATCGTATCGGCATTTTGGATAGGAGACGGGGTCCTGCTAGCCGAGGGTGAACGTAGGGCAAGAAGGTGGACGTCGTCAAGGTCGGGATTGTACACGGCGGTTTACCCAGCTTCAGGCACCACGGCGGTGGCGGTGCCCTACGTGCTGCTATAACTCACTATAAGGCAATATCGCCGTGAACAGGTTACAATGAGTGGTTGTCTATCAAAGAGTTGCCCTAAAGGCGTCCCGAGGTCCAGCTTATATAGGCGGCTGGACCTAGGGTTACAAGGTGAATACGTATCCAGCAAGTATACGGAGTCCTAAACCTAGCCGGCAAGTATGCCGCCTTCCGTCTTGGTCTTGGTGGCTTCATGGGCTTCAGTCTTGGGCCTCCTCCTTGCCGGCATCCGCCTTCCTTGGTCGTCAGCTATCTGGGCCGCCCGGTAGGCAAAGCCTTCACCACCACTGCGGGCCACCCTGGACTAGCCGGATTGATCCATGCTGGTGATACCCCTAGTAGGTATATCCCCAACATTAGCCCCTGGGAGGGTTCGAGTTCTTCAGGCGCCGTCTTCTTTGTCGGCAACGTCCGCCTTGTCTTGTAAGCGTCTGAAGAGCTTGAAGCATTCCATAGTTGAAAGTAAGCGGCGGTCCGCCTAAAGTAGTCGGACAACTTGCCGCCATCATGGGAAAGACGGCCTGACCATTGTCAGGAATCTTCCTGGCACCAGTCTTGTCAATTGACTAGGCTCGTCAAATGTTGACGGATGACGCCATGCAGTCCACGACAGTTTGGACTTGGGCATGCGTCATGATGGTTTCTCCACACGCACAGAAATCGGAGCGAGGCCGCAGACGCCGTTGCCACGACGTGCAAATCGTGGGCACGTGGCGGAAATCTCGCGTCCCCCTAATTAGGCACGGATCTTGGCGCGTGGGGATAAATACCCCAAAGGGCACATCGATGCACTTCTTCCTCATTCGCACACCCACCGTGGCCTCCTCACCTTCCCGAGCTCAACTCCTCCTCGAACTCAACTCCGGCGAGCACGAGCAGCGCCCTCTCCCCAAATGGCGAGCACTCAGCAGGATGCGGCGGCGACGGCGGCACTGGCTGCGGCTCTTCGACCCCCGCCGGATCTGGATCTGTCCAGCGGCGGCGGCGGTGCCCGCAGGCGCATCGATGACCTCTCCCGCGGCCACCGTGGCCACGGGCGGGGTTTCTACTTCTTCCCCAGCTCCGACGGCGCCTGCGACCGCCGCTCCAACTTTCCCCTCCCATCCCTCGCGGCTACCAGCTCAGAGGCCGCGGCGGAATCTGCCGCCGACGAGGATGACGACGTCGAGGAAGAGGAAGAGGCTGGAGACCTGGGTTCCAGGTACTGGCTGCCGTCAGTTATGACGTCAGCATATCTGAAGGAACTGGAGGAAGGCGGATACATTCCGCCAAAGACGGAATGCTCCTGGAGGGTTCCAGGCGACGAGGCGGTGCCTGACCCCCAAGACGGCGAGCGTGTCATGTTGGCTTCGCATAGCCTTCGCGGTATGTCTCTGCCGCTTTCCGCCTTCTTCTTGGCGGTGCTTAGTTTTTATGGGCTGCAGCCACACAACATAGCGCCCAACAGTATTCTAGTGCTAGCCGGCTTCCAGGCTTTGTGCGAAGGGTACTTAGGCATAGCTGCGTCCATAGAGCTGTTTAAGTACTGCTTCCTGTGCCGCCGGCAAACCATACCAGGCGGCCACCTAGCAACCTGCGGTAGTGTTACGTTCAACTGCCGCCAACCCGACTGGTACCCAAAAATACCATACATCGAGTCGGTGAAGCACTGGACCAGCACTTTCTTTTACTGCAAGGACATCCCGACACCTGGCAGCACGCAAGGGATGCCAGCCTTCGTCAACGGTCCGCCAACCCACAAGGCTTGCTGGACAGCAAAAGTGCCGCTCAGCAGCTTGCCGGAAGAACTTCGTGTTGCCGTTAGGCGGATCGAGTTCTTGACGAAGACGATGTTGGCTCCACGACTTGACGGAGTTGACACCGTCATCTGCTGGGTGTCGAGGAAGATTATGCCTCTCCGCCATCGCCCACTGAAGATGTGCGAGTACAAGGCGGACGACGCCGGCAACAGCACCCTTGATCAGGATGCCTTGGAGTACCGGCTTAGAGAGCTTATCAAGCCTCTGTCGGTGAAGGCGGCTGAAGGCGTCGCCATGTTCACTCATAACAACCCAGCCCCAGCGGTAAGTGAAAGCTACTTTGTTATTTCACTAACATCCTTGCCCACTAGGTACTGAATTAATATTGTCTTGCTTCCTTTTCAGCTACAAACCTTGGGAGAGGACGAGCTGGCCCCAAACTGGTATGATACAGGTGCCAGCAAGTCGAAGAAGCGCAAGCTGAGCTCCTCCACCAAGGATTTGGAGAAGAGGAAGAAGGCGGCCACCTCTGCCGACGCAGAGGATGAGACCGTGGGGAACGTTCCCTTGAAGCGGTTAGCAAACTTTGGCTTCCCTGACTTGGATATTTTAATATGTTTGTGCTGACAAACTTGCATGTTTCTGCTTACAGAGGCAAGCCTACCATGCCCAAACTCCGCTCCAACTTGAAGATTGCTGCCGGCAGGGGCAAGCCACCACGTTCTTCTCCAGCTGCTGCGCCGACAACGCCCACAGTTGGCGTTCCCGTGGTTGTGTGCCAGGGAACGTACACAGCTGCCGGTACCGCAGAGGCGGCTACAGAGAAGATGGCGGGCAAGAAATCAGTTGCCGGCATAACTTTTTCCAAGACGGCTGAAGCTTCGGCTAGTGATGCCGCTCGATTTATCGCCATGAAGCAGGAGATGGATGACCAGATGGCGGCCGAACAAGGCGGATCGTCCACTCATCCTGGCTCCCAACCTGGCAAAGGGTTGCAAGACCCCCGGCAAACACTGAAGACCATGCGTGACGGTACCCGCAACTGGTACGCACACATGGACGAACTCCACGACACCCTGCACGGACAACTTGAGGTAAAATAGCCTATGGTCCCAGCCCCCGAGCACTTTGGCGGCTGAAAAATTTAGCCGGCAAAGTGGTCTCGTTGACTAAATAGCGCTAACCATAATGTTGCTTTCGTGCATGCAGGCCGTTCTTGCTTCCAATCTTGAGCTATTTCGTGCTCAAGAGATGAAGAAGAAGGAATGCGAGGAACTGCAGCAGGACGTGGAGTTGAAGAACGCCCAAATTGCGAGTTTGGAAGAAGCTCGCAAGAAGGATGAAGGTGACAAAGCTTTCTTTGCCTTCTTTTCGTCCGACTTCTTTTCCTTTTCCGACAAGTATTTTAGTCGTCTTTTCTTTTTATTTGTAGAATTATTAAACACTGCGCAAGATATTCTCAAGAACTCCACTGACATGCAAGCTTTGATGAACGAAGCTGCAGATCTTGCCGGGCTGGTGACCAAGCTGAAGGCGGATCACGCCAAGGAGCTGGATGATCGTGCGTTGGCTCATGCTGCCGAAGTTAGCAAGTTGACTGGACAACTTGAGGCCATGAGCAACAACCTTGACCAGGTGAACAAGAACGCCAAGGAGCAGCAGGACCAACTGTCAAAGGCGGTCCAGCTAGCCCAAGAAACGCTTGAGAACCATCTGGATGAGGTCAACGCCATCCACGACCATGTCTTGGGTATGCCTCCAGTCCTTCATTTTTGTCACCTTGCTTTCTTGATACTTGAAGCTGCAGTGTGTAACTTTGTGTTTGTGCAGTGCCGGCTAGCTTGGGAGATGACCTGGCCACAACGCCGCGCCTTGCTCGGATCTTGAAAATTGGCGAAATCGTCAACCAGATTGTCGGCGCCGGCAAATCATTTGCCGCCAAGTTCTACCCTGGGGAAGACGGCGATCCCGTCATCTTCGATGCTCTGCCGGAGTTGCTGGAGAAGGCGACAGCTGAACACGACAACACACTACGCTCAGCAGCACGAGGCGGTGCCAAGTTGGCATTGGCGATGACGGCGGCGTGGTACCCGGAGGCTGATATTCATCAAGTCACCGAGTACTTCCCCACCGAAGACGAAAACAGCCAAGCCATCGTGATGCAGGACGTGCTGCGGTCTGTTCGCGGCTATGCGACCCGGGTTGCCAACATGGTTGACATCCGCAAGTTCTACAAGGAACACCCGGACCCGCATGTTGCCGTTGCTGATCCCTCCTTGGCAGATCCTGAAGCTTCCCGCGGCGAAGAAGGCGAAGCCGGAACCGACAAGCGCAGCCCCAAGGATGGCGGAGCCAGCCCCAAGAATGCCGGCGTTAGCCCCCAGGATCTCTCCACCAGCTCTACGAAGGCGGCAATCCCTTAGACTTCCTCCTGCAAAGGCAGCACAAAACACTGCGTTAATCTGTTAACGCATAAAACTTTATTTTGGGTTGTAAATATTTATGGGCCAACTTTTATGCTACACTTGGCGGTAGGCTTACTTAAGTGGCCCGCCTTAATATGTATCTCGCCTGCATGTTTAGCTTTTTCATATGTTGGCGGAACCTCATCTTAGTTACTTTAGCTGAGCCAACCAGGTGCAATACCAACTAATTTAGACTCAGAGACCAAAGCCAGCATGTTGGTGCCAACGACATACTACTAGGCGACCCACATACAAACAGACAGATAAGCATATTAGGCGGTGCAAAGATTGTTTGCGTTTTTAGCCGGCAGACGGCAAATGTCAAAAAAGTTTGGACCTTAGCACGGAGCAAAACTTATTTTATTTGGTAACTTTTATGACAACAGATATATGATTGCGAGAAAAGACAAAAGATGGCATGATCCCAAAACTGAATGAGCAAACCACAGACTTTTATTTCATAATCATATAGTACTTATTACAATGTGGAAATTGCTAAGTGTAAAAAGGACGTAGCTGCTCAATGTTCCAGGGTCGCTTGGTTTCTTCGTACTTGTCGTCAACCTTCCTTTTGCGCTTGCGACCTCGCTTCTTCTTGTATCCGTCACGTGCATCGACCAAGTAATAAGAACCATTGAGCAACACCTTACTGACCACAAAAGGTCCTTCCCAAGGCGGGGATAACTTATGCAAGCCCTTTCTATCTTGGATTAGGCGGAGAACCAGGTCACCCACTCTAAAACTTCTTTGCCTCACCCTTCTGCTGTGATAACGCCTCAAACTTTGCTGATAGATGGCGGATCGCGCAAGGGCAACATCTCGTTCTTCATCAAGTAGGTCAAGGCCATCCTGTCTTGCATCTTCTGCGTCCTCCTGGACGTAGGCTTGGATTCTGGGAGAATCGTACATCATGTCGGTTGGCAACACTGCTTCTGCGCCATAGACTAAGAAGAAAGGAGTAAACTTGGTTGATCTGTTTGGAGTTGTGCGTAAACTCCAAAGGACAGACTGCAATTCATCCACCCAAGCCCCAGCCGCTCTGTGCAATGGTACTTCGAGACGTGGTTTGATTCCTTGTAGGACTAAACCATTTGTACGCTCTACTTGACCGTTTGCTTGCGGATGCGCGACGGAGGCTAGATCTAGGCGGATACCATGCTTATAACAGTATTCCTCGACTTCGCCTTGCGACAAGTTAGTGCCATTGTCGGTGATAATGCTATGAGGCACCCCGAACCGAGAGATTATTCCCCACAGAAAGTTTGCGGCTGTGGCGCCGTCTAGCTTTTTGATAGGCTTAGCTTCAACCCATTTGGTAAACTTGTCTACAGCCACAAGTAAATGTGTGTAGCCA
The DNA here is from genome assembly GCA_947311845.1 of Poa pratensis. Classification (NCBI taxonomy): domain Eukaryota; kingdom Viridiplantae; phylum Streptophyta; class Magnoliopsida; order Poales; family Poaceae; genus Poa; species Poa pratensis. The sequence continues at coordinate 33,191,757 of CAMZMU010000075.1, read as the reverse complement.
CCAGGCGCCGTTTTAAACGGACCAACCATGTCCAAGCCCCAGACTGCGAAAGGCCACGTGATGGGTATTGTTTTAAGCTCTTGAGCCGGCATATGTGATTGTCTGGCATAAAGTTGGCAGCCCCTGCACCTTTTAACAATGTCTTCTGCATCTTGCTTGGCTGTCAACCAATAGAAACCTTGTCGGAAGGCTTTTGAAACAAGGGCGCGTGAAGAAGCATGATGTCCACATACGCCGGCATGTATCTCATCCAACAATTCTCTGCCTTCTTCGGGCGAAATGCAGCGTTGGTAAACACCAGTGGTGCTACGCTTGTACAATTCACCTTTGATTATTGTAAATGCCTTGGCTCTTCTTATTATTTGCCTTTTCAAAACCTCATCATCCGGTAACTCCTGATTGATCAGGAAGTCCAAATATGGCGTCGTCCAATCCGGCTTTACCAAGTAGACGGCATAGCTAGCACTATCAACTGGTTCTGCCGACTCTGGGTCAAGGAGGTCTGCTCCTTTAATTGACGGCTTGTGTAGGTGTTCCAGGAAAACATCTTTTGGTACCTTTTTGCGTTCAGACCCATTCTGGCAAGTGTATCTGCCGCCTCATTTTGAGTTCTTGGGATATGGCGGACCTCGTAGCCTAGAAAACACTTGGCGAATTCGTCAACGGTAGCTCGATATGCCGCCATTGTTTCGCTCTTTGTGTCCCAAGTACCACGTATCTGTTGCGCCACCAAATCTGAATCTCCGTAGCAGAGGACACGTTGGACGCCAAGTTCCTTGGCAATGTGTAAACCATGAAGGAGAGCTTCGTATTCAGCAACATTATTAGTTGCCTTGAAGTGTATTTGTAACACATAACTAAGCTTGTCTCCTTGAGGGTTTCTTAAAACAATGCCAGCCCCCGAGCCCTGGAGCATTTTTGATCCATCAAAGTGCATGATCCAGTATGCATCTTCAGGGAGAGGTACTTCGTCCATGGCCTCCGTCCAATCAGCTACGAAATCTGCTAAGGCTTGAGACTTAATGGCCGTTCTGGGCTTATACGAGATGTCGAAGGCGGCAAGTTCAATGCCCCATTTGGCAACGCGGCCTGTTGCATCTGTATTATTGATGATATCCCCCAGAGGTGCCTTGCTCACCACGGTTATTGAATGTTCCTGGAAGTAGTGCCTTAACTTCCTGGCGGCGTAAAAAACACCGTAGACCAATTTCTGGTAATGCGGATAACGCTGTTTTGAGGCGGAAAATACTTCACTGATGAAGTAAACCGGACGTTGTTCCGGCAAGTCTGAAATTTCCGTCTTGCGTTCCACAACCAGTACCACACTAACAACTAAGTTAGTTGCGGCAATATAGAGCAGCATTGGTTCCTGCGAACGAGGAGCTGCCAAAATTGGAGCAGACGTTAACGCGTCCTTGAGTTGCTGCAAGGCGGCGTCTGCTTCGTCTGTCCACTCGAAGTTGTCGGATTTCTTCAGAAGCCGGTAGAGAGGCAGCGCCTTCTCACCAAGACGGCTAATGAAACGACTGACGGCAGCCGCCGATCCGGCAAGTCGCTGCACGTCCTTCAGGTCCTTGGGCCTGGATATGTTGAGGATCGCTTTGATTTTTTCTGGATTCACCTCTATCCCTCGTTCGGAAACGATAAAGCCAAGCAATTTGCCGGCAGGAACCCCGAAGACGCATTTTTTCGGGTTGAGTTTCATCCTGTATACCCGGAGGCTATCAAAGGTTTCTCTCAAATCATCAAGCAAATCTGCCTTCTTTCTTGACATGACGGCAATGTCGTCAACATAGACGTGAACATTGCGGCCAATTTGCTCGTGAAGGCATCTTTGCATACACCGCTGATACGTTGCGCCGGCATTTTTTAGACCGAAGGGCATCGTGATGTAGCAGAAGGTCCCATAGGGTGTAGTGAACGCTGTTTTGATTTGGTCGGATTCTCGCATTTTGATTTGGTGGTACCCGGAGTACGCATCCAAAAAGCACAGCAGCTCGGAGCCGGCTGTGGAGTCTATGACCTGATCTATACGAGGCAAAGCAAAGTGGTCCTTAGGACAGCACTTGTTCAAACCGGTATAATCAATGCACATTCTCATTTCCTTATTAGGTTTTGGAACCATTACAGGATTTGCCAACCAATCAGTGTGTACTACCTCCCTAATGAACTTGGCTTCTTGCAACTTGATGATCTCCTTGCCTATTGCTGTCCGCTTCTTCTCACCGTAGCGTCTTATTCCTTGCTTCACTGGTTTGGCTCCTTCGTAGACGTTAAGAGAATGCTCGGCAAGTTCCCTCGGGACACCTGGCATGTCGGCTGACGACCATGCAAAGATGTCCTGATTCTCACGGAGGAACCTGACGAGCGCGCTTTCCTATTTGTCGTCCAAGCCAGCCCCTATGGTGACTTGCTTGGAGCTGTCACCTGGGACCAGATCCGCCTTCTTTGTGTCTTCGGACGCCTTGAAAGTGTTCTTTTGCTCAGCGGTCTTTACATGCTCCGGCAACTGTGATGTATCGAGCTCTTTCTTCAACATGGCTAACTCCTCTGCGTGGAGGACTGCCTCAGCGAAGGCGGCATTGCCACGCTCACACTCCTTTGCTTTCTTGAAGTTGCCACTGATGGTAATTGTACCATTGGGTCCCGGCATCTTCAGCTTGCTGTATATGTAACACGGGCGAGCCATGAATTTGGCGAAAGCTGGCCGTCCAAAAATGGCGTGGTAGGCACTTTTGAAGGGGACTACTTCGAACCTGAGATACTCCGAGCGGTAGTTTGTCTCAGGCCCAAAAGTAACCTCCAATCTGATGCTTCCCATTGACTTGCCTTGCTTTCCCGGAACAATGCCATGAAACTTGACTTTGCTATAGTCAAGCTGGCTTTCCGACAAGTTCATGCGCTTCAGAGTGTCCGCGTAGATGATGTTGAGGCTACTGCCGCCATCCATCAACACCTTGGTGAGCCTGAAGTTATCGACAATAGGGTCGACGACAAGGGCGTATTTGCCGGGGTGAGGAACGTGATCTGGATGATCATCTCTATCCCAGTTATTGGCTCCTCTGACCAGTCTAGATACTGGGGAACGTCTGGTACTGTGGCGTTTAGCTCGCGCATCTCCGCCTTTTCTTCTTTTGCCGAAGGAGTGCCCAGGAAGCACACCAATTGGCCATGTACCTTGGGATATTTCCTTTCTTTACGCATCAGCTTGGGTTCCTCATCCTCTGACATGGACATAGCCCCATCATCGTCTTCCTTCTTTGTCTTCTCAGCCTTTTTGCTCTTTTTTGATTTCCAGCCAACCTCGGGGTCTTTCTTGAAGTCCTCCATGAACCGGCATTCCCCTAATGTGTGGTTGACTTTGCCTAAGGACGCGTGGATTGGGCAAGGCAAGGCTTTCGCCTGATCATACGTCAGGCGCTGCTTGCTGGAGCCGCCATCTTTACCCTTTCCTTTCCACTTGCGGTTGCTGCCTTTGCCTTCGAAGGCGGCGGCGACCTCGTTTGATGGTCCGGCTTTGTCATCCTGGGGAGCCTTGCGTTTGTGACTTGCTCGCCTGTTTGGCGCCATATCATGTGCGCCATCTCCATCGCGTGCATCGTCATCCGCCTGTGCGTACATGGCTGCTACTTCGAGCATGACTCCGAGATCCTTGACTTGCATGCGTACGAGCTTATGTCTGAGACTTGAGCCCTTCAGGAGGCCCGTGGTGAAGGCATGGATTGCTTGATTGTCGTCTACGTTCTCGCAGCTTGCCTTTGTTTGAATCCACCTTGCCAAGAAGCTTGTAGCTGTTTCATCTGGCTTTTGCACGCAACGAACCAAATCTGTGTATGTATTGGGTCGCTTGTACGTGCCTTGGAAGTGCTGCGTGAACACCTTTTCCATGTCATGCCAGCTATGAATGCTTTTCTCCGGCAAGTTTTCGATCCAGCTTCGGGCTGTCCCCTCCAACATGAGGGGAAGGAAGCGTGCGCGACGAGGCCATTGCCTCCAGCAATTTCAACTGCCAGCGCGTAGTCCGACAACCATGAGTTTGGCTTGTCCGCTCCATTGTACCTTTGATGAGTTTTTGACACTGACGTCATGTCTCTGGGTACTTGAACGTTGCGGATGGCTGGGCCAAAGCACTCAGGTCCTAGATAGGCATCTTGCTTTCCAGCCTTGATGTCATTGAGACGATGTCTCGCGTCTTGCGGACTGAGCTGTTTGCCAGATCTATCAGCATGTGGCTCGTCCTGCGCTGCCCGGCTGTGCCTAGGCTCATTGTTGTGTCCCCGGCTTCCGCCTTCGTGCCTGGGCACTGGTGGTGGGGACTGTGTGCGGTCCCTGCTTCTTCTTGGCGGCGGGGCATCGTCGCGGTTGCCGCCACCCTTGGCGGCTGCTTGCTGCCCCTGCTTCCGCCTTCATCCCGCCTAGGCGGAGGAGGTGAGGCCTTGCGCCTGTTGCCGGTCCTGGATGCCTCATCACGCTGCCTTTTTGGAGGTGGTGATTTGCGTGGGTCTTTCTCCTTGTCCTTCCCTTTTCCGTGGCTACTGGAACCGGACGGATCTTCGGGTTGCCACCGGCCGCAGCTTTGCAAGCGTTGGATTTTGATTCCAACTTTCCTCCCCTTGCGTCCGCCATGTCGGCGCGAGAATCAGCACGGGCCTGCTGCTCTAGAGCTTTGCGAGCAAGGATCGATGCGTAGTAGATCTTCTCGTCCTTGTCATAGTCATCATTGTTGAGGATGTCCAAGGCGGCCGCAGTGTTGAGGACAGGTGTTGCGAGGATGACGTCCCCGTTCTTGTCCTTACGCTGCGGCGCTGTAGCCCACTCGAAACCAAGCTTTTGGGCAGGGGATTTGAAGGTGTCATGATCCCTGCCTTTCCTACCTCTCTTCTCCGCCACTTGTCCTGCCGGCTTGGGCAATGGGGTGGTGGTGAAAAGATTACGCTTGGGGTCGCACTTGGCAGTTATCTTGGCGTTTTCCTCCTTGGCTTCGTCGAGGAGGCTCTGGACCTCTGCTTGCTTGCTTTTGAGGTACTCAGTTTGCTCCACCAAGGTGTTCCGAAGTTTCTCCAAATCAGCCGGATTGGTTTTGTCGTTTACCGGCGTGTGAAGAACTTCCGCCAGAGCCGCCATGCTTCCTATCTTGCTGGGCTCGCCCTTCTCCAGATTTTCTTCTTTGGAGCCCCAGGAGGCTCTGGAAACTGTGGATCGGTTGCCGGGGTCCCCAGGTTGGCGGCGTCAGTTGCCGCCTTCTCTGAAGCTGCGCCGGTGACATCCGCCACAAAGATCTGCTGCATGTTGACGGAAGAGCCCGTAGCCGCCTCAGATGGCGGAGGATCAGGTGTAATAAAACACTTCTTGACCCGTTGCTCAAACATGCTGGCAGAATCTTCTTCGGAATCAGAGTCTACGTTGACGTGAACGGTAGATCTGGATCCGGCATCCGACATCACATCATCCTGGAGTGCAGGAAGAATAGATTCGGGATCTTGACTGTTGGGCTGGGAGTCTGATCCCAGTCCCGTCATGCCGACAAAGTGTAGATCTGAATCTGCGGACTCCTCAGAGGAGGCAAACTCAGATCCGTCTTGATTGTAGGGCGGGTGGGATGGCGAATAAATTCGCGGCAACCCATACGCCTCAGAAGTGTAGCCGATGAACACATCGACGCCGCCAAACGGCACAACTCCGCATCCGACAATGTAGTCGTCTGCGGGGATGTAGGACTCGTCGCAGCTGATGTAGTGACTGTCGCCGTAGCGAACAGCGCGGCCGACGGCGATTGTTTCGCCGATGCCGCCAAGAGTTCCCGCCTGGAACGTGACGCCTGACGCCTTAGGCCCCACGGTGGGCGCCAACTGTCGTCGTATCGGCATCTTGGATAGGAGACGGGGTCCTGCTAGCCGAGGGTGAACGTAGGGCAAGAAGGTGGACGTCGTCAAGGTCGGGATTGTACACGGCGGTTTACCCAGCTTCAGGCACCACGGCGGTGGCGGTGCCCTACGTGCTGCTATAACTCACTATAAGGCAATATCGCCGTGAACAGGTTACAATGAGTTGGTTGTTATCAAGTTGCCCTAAAGGCGTCCCGAGGTCCAGCTTATATAGGCGGCTGGACCTAGGGTTACAAGGTGAATACGTATCCAGCAAGTATACGGAGTCCTAAACCTAGCCGGCAAGTATGCCGCCTTCCGTCTTGGTCTTGGTGGCTTCATGGGCTTCAGTCTTGGGCCTCCTCCTTGCCGGCATCCGCCTTCCTTGGTCGTCAGCTATCTGGGCCGCCCGGTAGGCAAAGCCTTCACCACCACTGCGGGCCACCCTGGACTAGCCGGATTGATCCATGCTGGTGATACCCCTAGTAGGTATATCCCCAACACAATGGAAGGCAAAAATGGTCTATCTGACAAGGGATTTGAAAACTTGCTAAAAATATTAAAGAAAATGCTTTCAAGAGATAACGTATTGCCCCACAGTACGTACGAAGCAAAGAAGATTGTCTGCCCTCTAGGATTAGAGGTGCAGAAGATACATGCATGCATCAATGACTGCATCCTCTACCGCGGTGAGAGTACGAGAATTTGAATGCATGCCCGGTATGCGGTGCATTGCAGTATAAGATCAGGCGAGATGACCCGGGTGATGTTGAGGACGAGCCGCGCCCCAGGAAGAGGGTTCCTGCGAAGGTGATGTGGTATGCTCCTATAATATCACGGCTGAAACGTTTGTTCCAAAACAAAGAGCATGCCAAGTTGTTGCGATGGCACAAAGAAGACCGTAAGAAAGACCTGATGCTGAGACACCCCGCTGATGGGTCACAGTGGAGAAAAATCGACAGAGAGTTCCCGACATTTCAGACGACGCAAGGAACTTAGATTTGGTCTAAGTACAGATGGCTTTAATCCTTTCGGGGAGCAGAGCTCCAGTCATAGCACCTGGCCTATGAGACTATGTATCTATGACCTTCCTCCTTGGTTGTGCATGAAGCGGAAGTTCATTATGATGCCAGTGCTCATCCAAGGCCCGAAGCAACCCGGCAACGACATTGATGTGTACCTGAGGCCATTGGTTGAAGAACTTTTACAGTTGTGGCGTGAAGAAGGTGTACGTGTGTGGGATGAGCACGAACAAAAGGAATTTGACCTACGAGCGTTGTTGTTTGTAACCATCAATGATTGGCCTGCTCTTAGTAACATTTCAGGATAGTCAAACAAGGGATACAATGCATGTACGCACTGTTTAGGTGAGACTGAAAGTATATATTTTACAAACAAGAATGTGTACCCAGGGCATCGTCGATTTCTTCCAAAACAGCATCCCGTAAGAAAGAAAGGCAAGCATTTCAAAGGTGAGGCAGATCACCGGACGAAGCCTACCTACCCTACTGGTGATGATATATATGACATGGTCAAGGATTTAAAAGTAATCATTGAAAAGGGTTCTGGCGGACTATCTGTTCCAAATGACGCTGACGGACACGTACCCATGTGGAAGAAGAAATCTATATTTTGGGAGCTACCCTATTGGAAAATCCTTGAGGTTCGCTCTGCAATCGACGTGATGCACGTGACGAAAATCTTTGTGTGAACCTGCTAAGCTTCTTGGGCGTGTATGGGAAAACGAAAGATACACCGGAATCACGGCAGGACCACCAACGTATGCACGAACGAGACGGCTTGCATCCTGAGAAGTATCAAGGTCTTGCCAGCTACGCTCTACCAAAGAAGAGAAGGAGATCTTTTTTGAAGTTTTGAGCAGTATCAAGGTCCCGTCTGGCTTCTCGTCGAATATAAAGGGAATAATAAATATGGCAGAGAAAAAGTTCTAAAACCTAAAGTCTCATGACTGCCACGTGATTATGACACAATTACTTCCATTTGCATTGAGGGGTCTTCTACCGGAAATGTTCGAGTACCCATTGTGAAGCTATGTGTATTTCTCAATGCAATTTCTCAGAAGGTAATCAATCCAGAAACTCTACAAAGTTTACAGAAGGATGTGGTCCAATGTCTTGTTAGCTTCGAGTTGGTGTTCCCACCAACCTTTTTCAATATTATGACGCACCTCATAGTTCACCTAGTCGAAGAGATAGGATTCTCGGTCCTTTATTTCTACACAATATGTTCCCTTTGAGAGGTTTATGGGATTCTTAAAGAAATATGTTCATAACCGTGCGAGGCCAGAAGGAAGCATATCCAAGGGCTATGGAACAGAGGAGGTCATTGAGTTTTGTGTTGACTTTATTCCTGACCTTAAGCCGATCGATGTTCCTCAATCGCGCCATGAGGGGAGACTGCGTGAAAAGGCACACTAGGAAAGAAAGCAACAATATGTATGGACGGGCATTCTTTCACTCAAGCACACTATACAGTTCTACATAATTCCAGCTTGGTGGCTCCATATATCGAGGAACACAAGAATATTTTACGCTCGAAATACCCGGAGCAACCTAAAGATTGGATTGATGGAGAACACGTGAAGACCTTCGGCAGTTGGTTGCAAACACATCTCATTAATGGCACCACAGTTGGAGAAGAGCTACACTTGTTGGCCAAGCAACCATATTCGACTATATGACTTTCCAAGGGTACGAGATAAATGAGAATAAATTTTACACGGCCGGCCCAAGATAAAAAAGAGCACCAACCAAAACAGTGGTGTCCGCTCTTGATGCAACAAACAACAATGGCAAAAGGGCGCATATTATGGTTACATAGAGCAGATATGGGAACTTGACTATGGACCTTCTTTAAGGTCCCTTTGTTCTGGTGCAAATGGTTCAACCTGTCAGGCGGGGTACAGATAGACCTACGGTACAGAATGACTACAGTGGATCTCAAGAATCTTGGGTACGACACCGAACCATTCGTCCTAGCCAGTCAAGTGGCTCAGGTTTTCTATGTTGAAGGACATGTTACCAAACCGAAAAAAAGAAAGATAAGCAAGCGAATACATCATACGATGAGCCAAAGCGCCATGTTGGGGAATACCTACTAGGGGTATCACCAGCATGGATCAATCCGGCTAGTCCAGGGTGGCCCGCAGTGGTGGTGAAGGCTTTGCCTACCGGGCGGCCCAGATAGCTGACGACCAAGGAAGGCGGATGCCGGCAAGGAGGAGGCCCAAGACTGAAGCCCATGAAGCCACCAAGACCAAGACGGAAGGCGGCATACTTGCCGGCTAGGTTTAGGACTCCGTATACTTGCTGGATACGTATTCACCTTGTAACCCTAGGTCCAGCCGCCTATATAAGCTGGACCTCGGGACGCCTTTAGGGGCAACTCTTTGATAGACAACACTCATTGTAACCTGTTCACGGCGATATTGCCTTATAGTGATTATAGCAGCACGTAGGGCACCGCCACCGCCGTGGTGCCTGAAGCTGGGTAAACGCCGTGTACAATCCCGACCTTGACGACGTCCACCTTCTTGCCCTACGTTCACCCTCGGCTAGCAGGACCCCGTCTCCTATCCAAGATGCCGATACGACGACAGTTGGCGCCCACCGTGGGGCCTAAGGCGTCAGGCGTCACGTTCCAGGCGGGAACTCTTGGCGGCATCGGCGAAACAATCGCCGTCGGCCGCGCTGTTCGCTACGGCGACAACCACTACATCAGCTGCGACGAGTCCTACATCCCCGCAGACGACTACATTGTCGGATGCGGAGTTGTGCCGTTTGGCGGCGTCGATGTGTTCATCGGCTACACTTCTGAGGCGTATGGGTTGCCGCGAATTTATTCGCCATCCCACCCGCCCTACAATCAAGACGGATCTGAGTTTGCCTCCTCTGAGGAGTCCGCAGATTCAGATCTACACTTTGTCGGCATGACGGGACTGGGATCAGACTCCCAGCCCAACAGTCAAGATCCCGAATCTATTCTTCCTGCACTCCAGGATGATGTGATGTCGGATGCCGGATCCAGATCTACCGTTCACGTCAACGTAGACTCTGATTCCGAAGAAGATTCTGCCAGCATGTTGAGCAACGGGTCAAGAAGTGTTTTATTACACCTGATCCTCCGCCATCTGAGGCGGCTACGGGCTCTTCCGTCAACATGCAGCAGATTTTGTGGCGGATGTCACCGGCGCAGCTTCAGAGAAGGCGGCAACTGACGCCGCCAACCTGGGGACCCCGGCAACCGATCCACAGTTTCCAGAGCCTCCTGGGGCTCCAAAGAAGAAAATTCTGGAGAAGGGCGAGCCCAGCAAGATAGGAAGCATGGCGGCTCTGGCGGAAGTTCTTCACACGCCGGTAAACGACAAAACCAATCCGGCTGATTTGGAGAAACTTCGGAACACCTTGGTGGAGCAAACTGAGTACCTCAAAAGCAAGCAAGCAGAGGTCCAGAGCCTCCTCGACGAAGCCAAGGAGGAAAACGCCAAGATAACTGCCAAGTGCGACCCCAAGCGTAATCTTTTCACCACCACCATTGCCCAAGCCGGCAGGACAAGTGGCGGAGAAGAGAGGTAGGAAAGGCAGGGATCATGACACCTTCAAATCCCCTGCCCAAAAGCTTGGTTTCGAGTGGGCTACAGCCGCAGCGTAAGGACAAGAACGGGGACGTCATCCTCGCAACACCTGTCCTCAACACTGCGGCCGCCTTGGACATCCTCAACAATGATGACTATGACAAGGACGAGAAGATCTACTACGCATCGATCCTTGCTCACAAAGCTCTAGAGCAGCAGGCCCGTGCTGATTCTCGCGCCGACATGGCGGACGCAAGGGGAGGAAAGTTGGAATCAAAATCCAACGCTTGCAAAGCTGCGGCCGGTGGCAACCCAGAAGATCCGTCCGGTTCCAGTAGCCACGGAAAAGGGAAGGACAAGGAAAGACCCACGCAAATCACCACCTCCAAAAGGCAGCGTGATGAGGCATCCAGGACCGGCAACAGGCGCAAGGCCTCACCTCCTCCGCCTAGGCGGGATGAAGGCGGAAGCAGGGGCAGCAAGCAGCCGCCAAGGGTGGCGGCAACCGCGACGATGCCCCGCCGCCAAGAAGAAGCAGGGACCGCACACAGTCCCCACCACCAGTGCCCAGGCACGAAGGCGGAAGCCGGGGACACAACAATGAGCCTAGGCACAGCCGGGCAGCGCAGGACGAGCCACATGCTGATAGATCTGGCAAACAGCTCAGTCCGCAAGACGCGAGACATCGTCTCAATGACATCAAGGCTGGAAAGCAAGATGCCTATCTAGGACCTGAGTGCTTTGGCCCAGCCATCCGCAACGTTCAAGTACCCAGAGACATGACATCAGTGTCAAAAACTCATCAAAGGTACAATGGAGCGGACAAGCCAAACTCATGGTTGTCGGACTACGCGCTGGCAGTTGAAATTGCGGAGGCAATGGCCTCGTCGCGCACGCTTCCTTCCCCTCATGTTGGAGGGGACAGCCCGAAGCTGGATCGAAAACTTGCCGGAGAAAAGCATTCATAGCTGGCATGACATGGAAAAGGTGTTCACGCAGCACTTCCAAGGCACGTACAAGCGACCCAATACATACACAGATTTGGTTCGTTGCGTGCAAAAGCCAGATGAAACAGCTACAAGCTTCTTGGCAAGGTGGATTCAAACAAAGGCAAGCTGCGAGAACGTAGACGACAATCAAGCAATCCATGCCTTCACCACGGGCCTCCTGAAGGGCTCAAGTCTCAGACATAAGCTCGTACGCATGCAAGTCAAGGATCTCGGAGTCATGCTCGAAGTAGCAGCCATGTACGCACAGGCGGATGACGATGCACGCGATGGAGATGGCGCACATGATATGGCGCCAAACAGGCGAGCAAGTCACAAACGCAAGGCTCCCCAGGATGACAAAGCCGGACCATCAAACGAGGTCGCCGCCGCCTTCGAAGGCAAAGGCAGCAACCGCAAGTGGAAAGGAAAGGGTAAAGATGGCGGCTCCAGCAAGCAGCGCCTGACGTATGATCAGGCGAAAGCCTTGCCTGCCCAATCCACGCGTCCTTAGGCAAAGTCAACCACACATTAGGGGAATGCCGGTTCATGGAGGACTTCAAGAAAGACCCCGAGGTTGGCTGGAAATCAAAAAAGAGCAAAAAGGCTGAGAAGACAAAGAAGGAAGACGATGATGGGGCTATGTCCATGTCAGAGGATGAGGAACCAAGCTGATGCGTAAAGAAAGGAAATATCCCAAGGTACATGGCCAATTGGTGTGCTTCCTGGGCACTCCTTCGGCAAAAGAAGAAAAGGCGGAGATGCGCGAGCTAAACGCCACAGTACCAGACGTTCCCCAGTATCTAGACTGGTCAGAGGAGCCAATAACTGGGATAGAGATGATCATCCAGATCACGTTCCTCACCCCGGCAAATACGCCCTTGTCGTCGACCCATTGTCGATAACTTCAGGCTCACCAAGGTGTTGATGGATGGCGGCAGTAGCCTCAACATCATCTACGCGGACACTCTGAAGCGCATGAACTTGTCGGAAAGCCAGCTTGACTATAGCAAAGTCAAGTTTCATGGCATTGTCCGGGAAAGCAAGCAAGTCAATGGGAAGCATCAGATTGGAGGTTACTTTTGGGCCTGAGACAAACTACCGCTCGGAGTATCTCAGGTTCGAAGTAGTCCCCTTCAAAAGTGCCTACCACGCCATTTTTGGACGGCCAGCTTTCGCCAAATTCATGGCTCGCCCGTGTTACATATACAGCAAGCTGAAGATGCCGGGACCCAATGGTACAATTACCATCAGTGGCAACTTCAAGAAAGCAAAGGAGTGTGAGCGTGGCAATGCCGCCTTCGCTGAGGCAGTCCTCCACGCAGAGGAGTTAGCCATGTTGAAGAAAGAGCTCGATACATCACGTTGCCGGAGCATGTAAAGACCGCTGAGCAAAAGAACACTTTCAAGGCGTCCGAAGACACAAAGAAGGCGGATCTGGTCCCAGGTGACAGCTCCAAGCAAGTCACCATAGGGGCTGGCTTGGACGACAAATAGGAAAGCGCGCTCGTCAGGTTCCTCCGTGAGAATCAGGACATCTTTGCATGGTCGTCAGCCGACATGCCAGGTGTCCCGAGGGAACTTGCCGAGCATCTCTTAACGTCTACGAAGGAGCCAAACCAGTGAAGCAAGGAATAAGACGCTACGGTGAGAAGAAGCGGACAGCAATAGGGAAGGAGATCATCAAGTTGCAAGAAGCCAAGTTCATTAGGGAGGTAGTACACACTGATTGGTTGGCAAATCCTGTAATGGTTCCAAAACCTAATAAGGAAATGAGAATGTGCATTGATTATACCGGTTTGAACAAGTGCTGTCCTAAGGACCACTTTGCTTTGCCTCGTATAGATCAGGTCATAGACTCCACAGCCGGCTCCGAGCTGCTGTGCTTTTTGGATGCGTACTCCGGGTACCACCAAATCAAAATGCGAGAATCCGACCAAATCAAAACAGCGTTCACTACACCCTATGGGACCTTCTGCTACATCACGATGCCCTTCGGTCTAAAAAATGCCGGCGCAACGTATCAGCGGTGTATGCAAAGATGCCTTCACGAGCAAATTGGCCGCAATGTTCACGTCTATGTTGACGACATTGCCGTCATGTCAAGAAAGAAGGCAGATTTGCTTGATGATTTGAGAGAAACCTTTGATAGCCTCCGGGTATAGGATGAAACTCAACCCGAAAAAATGCGTCTTCGGGGTTCCTGCCGGCAAATTGCTTGGCTTTATCGTTTCCGAACGAGGGATAGAGGTGAATCCAGAAAAAATCAAAGCGATCCTCAACATATCCAGGCCCAAGGACCTGAAGGACGTGCAGCGACTTGCCGGTCGGCGGCTGCCGTCAGTCGTTTCATTAGCCGTCTTGGTGAGAAGGCTGCCTCTCTACCGGCTTCTGAAGAAATCCGACAACTTCGAGTGGACAGACGAAGCAGACGCCGCCTTGCAGCAACTCAAGGACGCGTTAACGTCTGCTCCAATTTTGGCAGCTCCTCGTTCGCAGGAACCAATGCTGCTCTATATTGCCGCAACTAACTTAGTTGTTAGTGTGGTACTGGTTGTGGAACGCAAGACGGAAATTTCAGACTTGCCGGAACAACGTCCGGTTTACTTCATCAGTGAAGTATTTTCCGCCTCAAAACAGCGTTATCCGCATTACCAGAAATTGGTCTACGGTGTTTTTTACGCCGCCAGGAAGTTAAGGCACTACTTCCAGGAACATTCAATAACCGTGGTGAGCAAGGCACCTCTGGGGGATATCATCAATAATACAGATGCAACAGGCCGCGTTGCCAAATGGGGCATTGAACTTGCCGCCTTCGACATCTCGTATAAGCCCAGAACGGCCATTAAGTCTCAAGCCTTAGCAGATTTCGTAGCTGATTGGACGGCCATGGACGAAGTACCTTCCCTGAAGATGCATACTGGATCATGCACTTTGATGGATCAAAAATGCTCCAGGGCTCGGGGGCTGGCATTGTTTTAAGAAACCCTCAAGGAGACAAGCTTAGTTATGTGTTACAAATACACTTCAAGGCAACTAATAATGTTGCTGAGTACGAAGCTCTCCTTCATGGTTTACACATTGCCAAGGAACTTGGCGTCCAACGTGTCCTCTGCTACGGAGATTCAGATTTGGTGGCGCAACAGATACGTGGTACTTGGGACACAAAGAGCGAAACAATGGCGGCATATCGAGCTACCGTTGACGAATTCGCCAAGTGTTTTCTAGGCTACGAGGTCCGCCATATCCCAAGAACTCAAAATGAGGCGGCAGATACACTTGCCAGAATGGGTCTGAACGCAAAAAGGTACCAAAAGATGTTTTCCTGGAACACCTACACAAGCCGTCAATTAAAGGAGCAGACCTCCTTGACCCAGAGTCGGCAGAACCAGTTGATAGTGCTAGCTATGCCGTCTACTTGGTAAAGCCGGATTGGACGACGCCATATTTGGACTTCCTGATCAATCAGGAGTTACCGGATGATGAGGTTTTGAAAAGGCAAATAATAAGAAGAGCCAAGGCATTTACAATAATCAAAGGTGAATTGTACAAGCGTAGCACCACTGGTGTTTACCAACGCTGCATTTCGCCCGAAGAAGGCAGAGAGATTGTTGGATGAGATACATGCCGGCGTATGTGGACATCATGCTTCTTCACGCGCCCTTGTTTCAAAAGCCTTCCGACAAGGTTTCTATTGGTTGACAGCCAAGCAAGATGCAGAAGACATTGTTAAAAGGTGCAGGGGCTGCCAACTTTATGCCAGACAATCACATATGCCGGCTCAAGAGCTTAAAACAATACCCATCACGTGGCCTTTCGCAGTCTGGGGCTTGGACATGGTTGGTCCGTTTAAAACGGCGCCTGGTGGCTACACACATTTACTTGTGGCTGTAGACAAGTTTAATGTGTGGGAATAATCTCTCGGTTCGGGGTGCCTCATAGCATTATCACCGACAGTGGCACTAACTTGTCGCAAGGCGAAGTCGAGGAATACTGTTATAAGCATGGTATCCGCCTAGATCTAGCCTCCGTCGCGCATCCGCAAGCAAACGGTCAAGTAGAGCGTACAAATGGTTTAGTCCTACAAGGAATCAAACCACGTCTCGAAGTACCATTGCACAGAGCGGCTGGGCTTGGGTGGATGAATTGCAGTCTGTCCTTTGAGTTTACGCACAACTCCAAACAGATCAACCAAGTTTACTCCTTTCTTCTTAGTCTATGGCGCAGAAGCAGTGTTGCCAACCGACATGATGTACGATTCTCCCAGAATCCAAGCCTACGTCCAGGAGGACGCAGAAGATGCAAGACAGGATGGCCTTGACCTACTTGATGAAGAACGAGATGTTGCCCTTGCGCGATCCGCCATCTATCAGCAAAGTTTGAGGCGTTATCACAGCAGAAGGGTGAGGCAAAGAAGTTTTAGAGTGGGTGACCTGGTTCTCCGCCTAATCCAAGATAGAAAGGGCTTGCATAAGTTATCCCCGCCTTGGGAAGGACCTTTTGTGGTCAGTAAGGTGTTGCTCAATGGTTCTTATTACTTGGTCGATGCACGTGACGGATACAAGAAGAAGCGAGGTCGCAAGCGCAAAAGGAAGGTTGACGACAAGTACGAAGAAACCAAGCGACCCTGGAACATTGAGCAGCTACGTCCTTTTTACACTTAGCAATTTCCACATTGTAATAAGTACTATATGATTATGAAATAAAAGTCTGTGGTTTGCTCATTCAGTTTTGGGATCATGCCATCTTTTGTCTTTTCTCGCAATCATATATCTGTTGTCATAAAAGTTACCAAATAAAATAAGTTTTGCTCCGTGCTAAGGTCCAAACTTTTTTGACATTTGCCGTCTGCCGGCTAAAAAACGCAAACAATCTTTGCACCGCCTAATATGCTTATCTGTCTGTTTGTATGTGGGTCGCCTAGTAGTATGTCGTTGGCACCAACATGCTGGCTTTGGTCTCTGAGTCTAAATTAGTTGGTATTGCACCTGGTTGGCTCAGCTAAAGTAACTAAGATGAGGTTCCGCCAACATATGAAAAAGCTAAACATGCAGGCGAGATACATATTAAGGCGGGCCACTTAAGTAAGCCTACCGCCAAGTGTAGCATAAAAGTTGGCCCATAAATATTTACAACCCAAAATAAAGTTTTATGCGTTAACAGATTAACGCAGTGTTTTGTGCTGCCTTTGCAGGAGGAAGTCTAAGGGATTGCCGCCTTCGTAGAGCTGGTGGAGAGATCCTGGGGGCTAACGCCGGCATTCTTGGGGCTGGCTCCGCCATCCTTGGGGCTGCGCTTGTCGGTTCCGGCTTCGCCTTCTTCGCCGCGGGAAGCTTCAGGATCTGCCAAGGAGGGATCAGCAACGGCAACATGCGGGTCCGGGTGTTCCTTGTAGAACTTGCGGATGTCAACCATGTTGGCAACCCGGGTCGCATAGCCGCGAACAGACCGCAGCACGTCCTGCATCACGATGGCTTGGTTGTTTTCGTCTTCGGTGGGGAAGTACTCGGTGACTTGATGAATATCAGCCTCCGGGTACCACGCCGCCGTCATCGCCAATGCCAACTTGGCACCGCCTCGTGCTGCTGAGCGTAGTGTGTTGTCGTGTTCAGCTGTCGCCTTCTCCAGCAACTCCGGCAGAGCATCGAAGATGACGGGATCGCCGTCTTCCCCAGGGTAGAACTTGGCGGCAAATGATTTGCCGGCGCCGACAATCTGGTTGACGATTTCGCCAATTTTCAAGATCCGAGCAAGGCGCGGCGTTGTGGCCAGGTCATCTCCCAAGCTAGCCGGCACTGCACAAACACAAAGTTACACACTGCAGCTTCAAGTATCAAGAAAGCAAGGTGACAAAAATGAAGGACTGGAGGCATACCCAAGACATGGTCGTGGATGGCGTTGACCTCATCCAGATGGTTCTCAAGCGTTTCTTGGGCTAGCTGGACCGCCTTTGACAGTTGGTCCTGCTGCTCCTTGGCGTTCTTGTTCACCTGGTCAAGGTTGTTGCTCATGGCCTCAAGTTGTCCAGTCAACTTGCTAACTTCGGCAGCATGAGCCAACGCACGATCATCCAGCTCCTTGGCGTGATCCGCCTTCAGCTTGGTCACCAGCCCGGCAAGATCTGCAGCTTCGTTCATCAAAGCTTGCATGTCAGTGGAGTTCTTGAGAATATCTTGCGCAGTGTTTAATAATTCTACAAATAAAAAGAAAAGACGACTAAAATACTTGTCGGAAAAGGAAAAGAAGTCGGACGAAAAGAAGGCAAAGAAAGCTTTGTCACCTTCATCCTTCTTGCGAGCTTCTTCCAAACTCGCAATTTGGGCGTTCTTCAACTCCACGTCCTGCTGCAGTTCCTCGCATTCCTTCTTCTTCATCTCTTGAGCACGAAATAGCTCAAGATTGGAAGCAAGAACGGCCTGCATGCACGAAAGCAACATTATGGTTAGCGCTATTTAGTCAACGAGACCACTTTGCCGGCTAAATTTTTCAGCCGCCAAAGTGCTCGGGGGCTGGGACCATAGGCTATTTTACCTCAAGTTGTCCGTGCAGGGTGTCGTGGAGTTCGTCCATGTGTGCGTACCAGTTGCGGGTACCGTCACGCATGGTCTTCAGTGTTTGCCGGGGGTCTTGCAACCCTTTGCCAGGTTGGGAGCCAGGATGAGTGGACGATCCGCCTTGTTCGGCCGCCATCTGGTCATCCATCTCCTGCTTCATGGCGATAAATCGAGCGGCATCACTAGCCGAAGCTTCAGCCGTCTTGGAAAAAGTTATGCCGGCAACTGATTTCTTGCCCGCCATCTTCTCTGTAGCCGCCTCTGCGGTACCGGCAGCTGTGTACGTTCCCTGGCACACAACCACGGGAACGCCAACTGTGGGCGTTGTCGGCGCAGCAGCTGGAGAAGAACGTGGTGGCTTGCCCCTGCCGGCAGCAATCTTCAAGTTGGAGCGGAGTTTGGGCATGGTAGGCTTGCCTCTGTAAGCAGAAACATGCAAGTTTGTCAGCACAAACATATTAAAATATCCAAGTCAGGGAAGCCAAAGTTTGCTAACCGCTTCAAGGGAACGTTCCCCACGGTCTCATCCTCTGCGTCGGCAGAGGTGGCCGCCTTCTTCCTCTTCTCCAAATCCTTGGTGGAGGAGCTCAGCTTGCGCTTCTTCGACTTGCTGGCACCTGTATCATACCAGTTTGGGGCCAGCTCGTCCTCTCCCAAGGTTTGTAGCTGAAAAGGAAGCAAGACAATATTAATTCAGTACCTAGTGGGCAAGGATGTTAGTGAAATAACAAAGTAGCTTTCACTACCGCTGGGGCTGGGTTGTTATGAGTGAACATGGCGACGCCTTCAGCCGCCTTCACCGACAGAGGCTTGATAAGCTCTCTAAGCCGGTACTCCAAGGCATCCTGATCAAGGGTGCTGTTGCCGGCGTCGTCCGCCTTGTACTCGCACATCTTCAGTGGGCGATGGCGGAGAGGCATAATCTTCCTCGACACCCAGCATGACGGTGTCAACTCCGTCAAGTCGTGGAGCCAACATCGTCTTCGTCAAGAACTCGATCCGCCTAACGGCAACTCGAAGTTCTTCCGGCAAGCTGCTGAGCGGCACTTTGCTGTCCAGCAAGCCTTGTGGGTTGGCGGACCGTTGACGAAGGCTGGCATCCCTTGCGTGCTGCCAGGTGTCGGGATGTCCTTGCAGTAAAAGAAAGTGCTGGTCCAGTGCTTCACCGACTCGATGTATGGTATTTTTGGGTACCAGTCGGGTTGGCGGCAGTTGAACGTAACACTACCGCAGGTTGCTAGGTGGCCGCCTGGTATGGTTTGCCGGCGGCACAGGAAGCAGTACTTAAACAGCTCTATGGACGCAGCTATGCCTAAGTACCCTTCGCACAAAGCCTGGAAGCCGGCTAGCACTAGAATACTGTTGGGCGCTATGTTGTGTGGCTGCAGCCCATAAAAACTAAGCACCGCCAAGAAGAAGGCGGAAAGCGGCAGAGACATACCGCGAAGGCTATGCGAAGCCAACATGACACGCTCGCCGTCTTGGGGGTCAGGCACCGCCTCGTCGCCTGGAACCCTCCAGGAGCATTCCGTCTTTGGCGGAATGTATCCGCTTCCTCCAGTTCCTTCAGATATGCTGACGTCATAACTGACGGCAGCCAGTACCTGGAACCCAGGTCTCCAGCCTCTTCCTCTTCCTCGACGTCGTCATCCTCGTCGGCGGCAGATTCCGCCGCGGCCTCTGAGCTGGTAGCCGCGAGGGATGGGAGGGGAAAGGTTGGAGCGGCGGTGCAGGCGCGTCGTCGGAGCTGGGGAAGTAGAAACCCCGCCCGTGGCCACGGTGGCCGCGGGAGAGGTCATCGATGCGCCTGCAGGCACCGCCGCCGCCGCTGGAACAGATCCAGATCCGGGGGGGTCGAAGAGGCCGCAGCCAGTGCCGCCGTCGCCGCCGCATCCTGCTGAGTGCTCGCCATTTAGGGGAGAGGGCGCTGCTCGTGCTCGCCGGAGTTGAGTTCGAGGAGGAGTTGAGCTCGGGAAGGTGAGGAGGCCACGGTGGGTGTGCGAATGAGGAAGAAGTGCATCGATGTGCCCTTTGGAGGTATTTATCCCCACGCGCCAAGATCCGTGCCTAAAATTAGGGGGACGCGAGATTTCCGCCACGTGCCCACGATTTGCACGTCGTGGCAACGGCGTCTGCGGCCTCGCTCCGATTTCTGTGCGTGGTGGAGAAACCATCATGACGCATGCCCAAGTCCAAACTGTCGTGGACTGCATGGCGTCATCCGTCAACATTTGACGAGCCTAGTCAATTGACAAGACTGGTGCCAGGAAGATTCCTGACAATGGTCAGGCCGTCTTTCCCATGATGGCGGCAAGTTGTCCGACTACTTTAGGCGGCACGCTTACTTTCAACTATGGAATGCTTCAAGCTCTTCAGACGCTTACAAGACAAGGCGGACGTTGCCGACAAAGAAGACGGCGCCTGAAGAACGCCCTCCCAGGGGCTAATGTTGGGGATATACCTACTAGGGGTATCACCAGCATGGATCAATCCGGCTAGTCCAGGGTGGCCCGCAGTGGTGGTGAAGGCTTTGCCTACCGGGCGGCCCAGATAGCTGACGACCAAGGAAGGCGGATGCCGGCAAGGAGGAGGCCCAAGACTGAAGCCCATGAAGCCACCAAGACCAAGACGGAAGGCGGCATACTTGTCGGCTAGGTTTAGGACTCCGTGATTGTCTGGTGGATACGTATTCACCTTGTACCCTAGGTCCAGCCGCCTATATAAGCTGGACCTCGGGACGCCTTTAGGGCAACTCTTTGCTAGACACAAGCTCATTGTAACCTGTTCACGGCGTATTGCCTTATAGTGAATTATAGCAGCACGTAGGGCACCGCCACCGCCGTGGTGCTGAAGCTGGGTAAAC